>JAVYIG010002049.1:0-245000 GCA_035222895.1 Strongylocentrotus droebachiensis | reverse complement strand
ATGAAAATCTGCATTGAAATCTTAATTAATTTTGTTTGATGAATCACGAACTCCGCTGTTGAGATTATACATGGCTAAACTCTGAAAATATCAAGTCAGTGAAGCCTTACACAACATTGAATCCATATGCAAACAGATTGGTAAACAGATTAGTGTGACCATTCATGGTCAATCATGTAGTGGTCAAGAATTGTATTAAACAGTATAAATGCGTCTACAATGATGTGGTCAAAATGGACGGAATATTGGTGTGTTCTGATATCTGAGCCTCAAATCTACAACTGCGTTTCATATCGTGTTCATATCATGTTCATAAGTTGATATACAAATATCCTTTTACAAATATCCGTTTTTCTGATTCAAGCTATAGAAGGCTCATCAGCTTGATACATTCATCATATATACTGAAACCTTAGATGTGTTCTCTAAGCAAAGATAATTTTTAGGACGAAATTATGTTGGACTTGCCCATAATTAAAAAAATAGGGTCTCGTAGTCCCAACCGCTCCTGTTCGTGTTAGATGAAAGCAGAGGGTTCATGCACGCTCAGCCCATCTCGTTTTCTCATCAAACCCGTCTTGAGGCCCCTCTGTGTACATAGATAGAGAGAGGCTCAAGGTCCTCGACGTTCTTCACAAGTCTTCTGTTAGTCAGTATTCACTACAAGTCAGTCTCATGGACAAGTTCCCTCTGATATTCGCCCCTCCTCCATTCATTCGCCCCCCTCTTTCTCTCTCTCTCTCTCTTTCTCTGTCAGTCTCTCTCCCTCTTCTCATCCTCCTCTTCCTCTCTCTCTCTCTCTCTTTCTCTCTCTTTCTCTCTCTCTCTACCTCTCTCTCTCTCTCTCTCCCTCTTATTATATCCCCCTCTATCTCTCTCTCTCTCTCTCTCTACACATTTCTGTCTTTCATACTCTTATTGTGTGTTGTATTAACCTCTTCCACTCTCCTTATTTTCATCTACCCCTCTCTTTCCTCTCTCATTGTCTTTCTCTCTATCTCTCTCTTTCTCTGTCGGTCTCTCTCTCTCTCTTTCTCTCTTCTCATCCTCCTCTTCCTCTCTCTATCTTTTTCTCTCTCTATCTTTCTCTGTATTTCACTCTGTCGGTCTCTCTTCCTCTTTCTCTCTCTCTCAATATTTCTGTCTTTCACACTCTATTGTGTGTTGTATTAACCTCTTCCACTCTCCTTATTTTCATCTATACCCTCTCTCTTCTCCCATTGTCTTTCTCTTTCTTATATATATCCTTATTTACTTTCTTCTGCCTTTTCTAACTTTAATTCCTGATTTACTCTTTCAACTTCTTTCTTTTTTAAATCTGAAAACAGTCATGACTAAAATCTTGCAGAATCTCCTTTTATTCCGGGAAGCTTTCAAAATCTTATTTATCTATCGTGACATTAAATCTGTTGTCTTTATTTTACGAGTCATCTCTCTCTCCCTCTCTCTCTCTCTCTCTCTCTCTCTCTCTCCTCCCCCCTCTCCTCTCTCCCTCCTCCATCAATTTCTCTCCCTCTTCCTCACCCCCTTCCCTATCATCCCCTCTCTGTTTGCATAATTATTGTCTCTACCTTGCTGTCACAATCATGTCCTCTTAATTTTGGCGCGGTGCAGGCAGCGTGCCTCCTCGATGTGGCCCCCTTGTCCCCTCACCCCAGCGCAGCCGCTGGCGACCTTATTTGGTAGCAAACGGCAGGCGAGCAGCTGCCGAGCACAGAGGCACGGGGGAGGCCCCAGCCTGATGGAGGCCGCCCCGATCGAGATGGGGAGGGTCACCAAATCCATCCCTTGTCAACAAAAGAAAGAGAGAGAGAAGAAAACATTTTGTTTTTGTAAGGCCATCGATTAGAAATTATCCCACCATACGTACCAAATCATTTTTCGGAAAGCGCCTTACGTTATACTATGTACTGATATATAGAGAAAATTCAAATTAAAACGACTTTGTAATGAAGCCCCTTTGTTACGTACCAAATATGTATTGGTATGTATCTTTGGAAAACGCCTTACATTATACCTTTCACTGATATAGAGAAAATACAAATTTAAACGACTTTGAAATGAAGCCCCGTTCATACAAAATCCTAATTAGAGGTCACCTTTGTTCATTATGCTCAATCTATATATTTTTATTTTTGTTATTTGTAGGAACAAAAAATGAGTCAGAGTGCAGTTTTGTAGGGCTGCACGTTCCTAAGATATGGAGAATCATTAAAATGCTAACATGGTAACCTACATAATGTATACGGTTATAGGGATTTTGTGACTGCTTTCAATTGTTATCTCACTATTTTTCAGTTTGATATAGTTATTACGTAATAATACATGTACAAACGTTTGATACAGTTATGCTTGTAATGTTGCATAGAACAGATTTAAATATAGAGAGTTAAAGAAGAGAAAGAGGTATAGTGATCGAGAGACAACAAAAAAGGGAAACATAGAATACATAGGGAATGGAGATGGAGACATGCAGAGAAGGAGGAAGAGAAGAAGAAGATGTTTGGGAAAGCTTTATGCGATACAATCATTATATTCTCTTGTATCCCATACAAAATAATGTGTTTTAACTCGTAGGGCATCTCAGATAAGAAGAGGAAGAAGAAAGACATGAAAAGTAGAACGATTGAGGGACGATGAGTGAGAGACAGACAGACAGAGAGAGAGACAGACCGAGTGTGTGCGTGTGTGTATGTGTGTGAGAAGGAGATATATAGTAAGAGGGGGGGGGGCTGGAAATATGGGGTGGGGGACAGCACTGCTAATGACCTTTAAGATGCCTATAGGGTGTACATCAGCTCCCATTGAATCTCATTGTTATGATCGAGCTTTCCTAGTTATGATAATAATATCTTTTGTCATAACATTATACACGCCAGTAGGCCTATACATTCATCATTGTTTACTACAGCTATATGGGGCATTTACACGGGTCTGTGTCTTGAAATATTGTGTAATGTAATTCCTGTATATGGGTAATACTTTGTTACGACCCTCATAATACAAGAATTAGGAATTTATTCGCCATAATGAGCATTAATCCTCATCAAATTCATTCCTGGTCATGGTCATTATATTGGATGTGGTATAATACTGGAATATTTTGAAACTACACGCCCTATAAAATTCTCGGAAAACAATAAAATGAAAATATAACATGCTAATGGGACACTATTCAGTTCAATTCAATGTATTTATTTGTCCAATATTACATTTACTTGGTGCGAAAGGGTCTCACCGAGACGCGAAAGCGTGATCACTCAATACTGAGCTCAGCTCAAGCTGTTGAAAGTCTTTTGAATCACATTTTCCCAGAATTTGTGGTACTACGATTTGGACAACATGTTTATTGATGAACTAATCAGCAGAAATTTTCCCCAAAACAATAATCACGGATTTGTGCCCACGTATTCATGTTTACAGCACCACGACCAATATTATTATCGCAACTGTTTTTGAAAAAACAGCCAAGGCAATTTTAATGGCCTTATACTTCACCTTTTAAAGGCCCACTGCACTACTTGTAGCTACTTGCGCCCTCTATATAACAAACCATACCTAATCGGTGACCATTGGTCCCCCATGATCCTCTTTTTCTTATGTTAACTGAGAGCTGAGTTGATGAGATAACCACCTGTCCAGTGACCTTGCAGGGCAGTCAAATCCCTCCTGTAAACTATGGCAGATACGCTTTAACATTTGCTTACATAACATGACGTCTTAATTAATCCAAAAAAGATTTATATGGGATGTACAATATGGTAAATTGAAATTGCGCTTGAGTTGGATTTTCGAAAGTAGTTGCGATCGTTTTCTGTTTGGTGTTTGTTACTTTGTTGTCGTTTTCCTCTCTCAGCGAGATCAATTTTAATATTCAGAGATTGTGGCCACGCTCTTCTAATTTAGTTAAACCTGACCCTTGGTCTAAAGTCACGTTTAACAAAAGCAAACTTAGACCTCAGATTAATTTCCTTTGTAAAAACTCGATTTTGAACTAAAGCTTTACCCCCACGTTGGCTTTGAATTTGCATTGAATACGGGTTTTTGACATCTTGATTTATTTTTTTGTTGAATTAAATCTTTATTCAGAGACAAAATCACTGATAACATCATACATTATTATTATTATTATTATTATTATTTATTCGGCAAAACAAAGTGTATACATAAATATATTTAACAAGCACTTCATCACATGTTTATCTGTATTTCCTTTAAATCATTAATTTTCTTCACATCCTTATAATTTTACCATTCTGTATCATTTCTCTTGATAGGACGAGACATCACTCTCAAGCGCCGACACTGAAATCAGTGACCCCAGCCTTCTATCCGAAACAAGTGCCTCACAAGCTGTAGAAGGGGTCACCACTCCAGCTGAACCTGATAGACTTAGTCCACAGCCGCTAGATCTTAAAAAAGGTAAGTAAACACACAAACAACAATTTATTTAATGCATGAATAAATGGACAAATAAATACATAAATAAAATAATAAATAAATAAATATGACCGATATGTACAGAATATTGAGAGAATATACATGTATAAGAGACATTTTATTCTCGAATTGCCAAACCTTTTTCTTATGCATGAAAGGGGTTGTCTTAACTTCTAAAAAGTTATTATACACAAACAGCAAAGGATCTTGTGAGCCTTAGGAAACAGATTTAAAAAAATGAAACAATCATAAAACGAAAGAGTATATTAATTGTAGATCTACATGTGAATGATTAAAAGAAGACAGAGAGAAGGGAAGAGAAGGATTGGGGGAAGGATGGGTAGATCAAGTCCATATTATTTATTTTAAGAACTCAATTACCAACTCATTAACAAAGGGCTCAAACATATACAACTCACAAACAGGGAGTCCTATCTATTGTAATCCAAGCTTGCCCTTGGGATAACAATACACAATAACAACATCAGGAACATTAACCTTTAAAAAGAAAACACACACTTTCCCCTTCAATCATGGGAGGTACAAGAACATATAGCTACCCTCAAAATCTAAACTGAGTTATGACAACCAGTACCTCAAATTACGAGCAGAATGGGCCCCCTTCATTAGGGAGGACCCTACCCAGTCTAGGGTAGAAAACAAATCAAAAGATATGACTTAATACATCTCGGGGCCCAATCCGAGAGCGCGCTATTATGATGCGAGAGGGTTGGACAGAGATGCATTTATAAATGTTATGATTTATGATATTTTTATTTTTATGCTAAGCCGAAGTATTTTGTCTTCTACCTTGCTCTACGCACGAGGAAGGGCTTACACTCCCTTTGCAGCCCCTCCCAGCCCCTTTTGAAACATAAACTAGTGTTTGTGAGTAGTATATTTTGGTGAGCATTGGCAAAGTGTGGGTCCAGAACATTGAGGATGCACCGTTCGTGTCGGTAGGGGGGGGGGGGGGGGGGGGGCGGGGTACAGGATGAAATGCAAATCTGCATGGTCATTATTTGAGGAGAGCTTATGGGAGGTTTATAGCGTTTTCTTTCCGTTTTCCTTTTCTCCCTCTCTGTCTTGTCTCTTTCTTTCTCCTATTCTCTCTCTCTCTCTCTCTCTCTCTCTCTCTCTCTCTCTTCCCAAATGATTAAGGGGAACGTCCCCCTAGCCCATATCAGCGCCCCTTTCGATAAGGGGCAAATAGAAGAAAACAAATATATGAGCATATAAATGGTATTCCTCTTCAATCCATAGCACTGTGCTATACCAAGTAGATCCAGGTCTGATTTGCACAGGCGGGATTTGGAATTCTAATAAATCACAAATAGTCATACTTCTCCTTTTTCTGAACTATATCTTTCTTATCTTCAAAGGAAGAGGATAGTAGGAGAACAATAAAACCAAGCTATAAAAAGATAGCAAAAGCATGGTCAGTAACGACAGCAATGACGAAAAGAAGAAAAATAAGAAGACGTTTGGGAAAGTTAATTTATGCGATACAATAATTACTTTCCCTTGTATCCCGTACAGTTCTAAGTTGTATAATTCAAAGGGCTTCTTTAATAAGCATACAAATACATGTTTTATTGAACATGAGTAGGAATGCTTGAAGACCGATGACGGGCAGGCGTTTTCATGAAACAAATTAGTTGCAGATTGGCAAACATTCTTAAATTGCGATTTGCATACTGATGAATTCAATCGTTTTGCAGAGAATCTTCATCCGAGAATCTGTACCTCTGATTAAAATCCGAGTGCCCCACGTACCCTACTGTTTGTGGGGGATCCCGCAACGACTTTGGCTCAATACCCCAACCCTTCCAGGGTAGGACTATCCCGCACCCCTCGGTCGCCTCTAGGGTGCCTCAGCGTATCCCTTAGGGTGCCCCAGTGTGCCTCACAGTACCCCTAGTTTGCCTCGTCAGTACCCCCTTCACGCCTCATGGTACCCCTATTAGCAATTCCGTGAAGGGGGTCCTTCTATTATAGGGGTCCGCGAAAGGGTAGGGAATAATGAGCGAGTAGAATCTTCGTCCCCCCCCCCCCCTCTCTCTCTCTCTCTCTCTCTCTTACTCTTGTTTGGCACATTGTTCTGCCCCTGATCAAAACTCGACTGCTTTTGATTCAAACGATAATTTCTGTTACCCCCTTTAAAACATTTTCTTTTGTAAGGTTTTTCACCAACCATTTTCCGGTGCGTGATGTGTACATATTTAGGTTACTAATTCACAATCACTCTAGTTTGGGTTTCTCTTTGTTTCTCCGTCCAGCCTTGGATGAAATCCTTTATCAGAATCACGTAACTATTTTGAGTTCACTAATCGCTAATCGGTATTCGAAGGGAGTCTTTCATCCCTGTCATCAACCGTACTGTACATGTAGGTGGTACCAAGTTGTGTAGATATAAGGGGGCACAGGACACCCCCCCCCCCCCCAATCAAATGATGAAAAATGAAAAATGAAAAGTGAGAAAAGAAGGGGGAGGGGGGAATCGGAGCATGAACAGAAGACTTTACGACCCCCTTCCATACTACCCCCCCCCAAAAAAAAAAATACCCTGTCTAATTACAGTTTATCCTCCAAGTAAGAACAGTCCCCTCCCCTCCCCGAAGTAATTACGGTGCCCCCTTCTTGTATGGATCCCCGCTACGCCACTGATGGTACCCCCTTGCTGCCCCCACCCATCCTAGGTCTGCCCATCAACATGGCACGCGTAGGTGAAAGGACCTTGGGTTGTCGTCGAGAGGGGCTAACAAAGTGTGTCTGGGGCACTTACGAAAGGAGACAACATCCAATGTAGATTTTAATAGGGATAATTCCATTTTTCAATAGGGGGGGGGGGCTTTAAGTTCAACGTTTTAATGGTATTCCACGCAAAATTTACCCTTAGCTAAGATACGAAAATGCTCAACACCATTCTTTCTGAAATTTCGTGCCAGCTTCATTGCCTTGGAAGAGAAGCCATTGCTTAAATTTAACTTGCCAACAGAAGGCGACATCTGACATTGTTTGTGAAAAATAAAAATACATAAACATATCCATATGCTCCATACAGTCAAACATCAAACATTCATCAATGGTGTACATATAGGCATCGTCAGACCGTTTTATTAACCGGTGGATGGGGGGGGGGGGGGTTGGTTGAGTGTTAGACTAATCGTGACAACAAGTTCAATAAACATTTTCGAACAAGAAAAAGGTAGAACTTATTCGTTTGCTCACATGGCTACAACTACAAATTTACACATTTTCTGGCAAAAACTGTCTTGTGGGGGTAGCCTATACCCATCACCACCCCACCTCCCCCCCCCCCTTTTTTTTTTTACCGACGCCTCTTGCAGCAGATAGGGAATTGCAGATTGAGTCGTCACCGGGAAAGTATACATTGCAATCCTATACACGGCAGAATTAGATATCTTTCTATTTATTCTCACAACAACCCACTCGATACCGCGTGTAGAGATAGATGATCCAGTATGTTGTTAGGATTTGAGGAAGTAAATCGGGGATGTTTCTCTCGCCCCGTGCGGAGTTTCCTGCTTTAAGTTCATGCATGGCACCTTGAGCGGAAAAGAAAGCAAGGGTGCTTATTTATAGATAAACTCCAGTATAACTATCTTCTCTGGAATCAACTACTTATAGGTTTTAATCAGACAATGAAGACGCAAAGATCACCGGAATATTATTCCCAATGGACTTCATGAGGCTATAATTCCAAGAATAATGATATCCACGTTTATGTAATTAATATATAATACATATGTAGCTACATGTATATGCGACTGATATTACAAATATTTAGAACGTAGGCGAAATAACATAGAATTAAACAGATTATTCAACGCAATTTGCGAGACTGGAAAATACAATGTTTAGCAGGGGTTGGAATTTCACTTGTCCTATCAATTATTTAGATCTTCGGAGCGGGTAGGCACAAACGGCTAGGGACTCCTCCCCTTGTAGAGACTCCTCCCCTTTTATTTACTCAGTCGCATGTACCCAACAGAAAGATATGCTCTGTGGCCTTAGTTATGTAATTTGTCAACGAAGGGGCGGGGATGTTCCTTTTTTAAATAAATTCCTTGGAACATCATTTTGTAATCATCTTACCAGTTTGCATGTTCTTTGGGGTTACAATTTCGTGTGTTGTGTTCGGGAGGGAGTTGTTCCTTTACCCCATTTTCCTACCTCGGAAATATTTCGAAAAAAGAAGAAGATTTCACACAACATCCTGTTATGTATCACCTGACATCTGCAATGACCAACAGTTTTCCTATGTTGTGCAATTTGTTTTTTTTGATGTTTTATGTATGGATTCATTCAATAGAGGGCAATAGCATAGCTGCCAAACATTCCTATTTTTGACCTTCAAGCTATTGTTTTGAACCGTAGATTCCTCTCTTTTTCTAAAATATTCTGTGTGAAAAGTATACAAAATAGACTGTATTCCAAATTTTGCCTGGGAAGATTCTTAATGTTTGTTGTGAAGGTTGGCAGGAATGCAATAGAGGGGAGGTGGGTTCTTAATCATAATTTATCTACCGGTAGCTCTAAACTATATCATCTCCTGCATATCACCAGACGTATCCTATGGCCTGAACGCTAGATTGCTCTTCTTTTTTTTGTTGGGGGGGGGAGCTAAAAATTCCCGTGTTTTATCGCTGTGCTCGTATGTTGTTCCTTTAAGCCTATACTTCTTGTTTGTCCTACCTCAAAAATATTTTTAACAACATCCCCTGTTTAATCACGTGACCTATCTTATGACTACCAGGGGAAATCATGAAGGAGACTGGAAGCCAGGGGACCCATACCCCCGACGAACACGGGAGATCATCCGCAGAGCCTGACACACAAGCCAAGACAGATTCAGCGTCCAAATCATCAATAACGAGGGCACCCCCGGATGTGACCGCACCAAGCCAAGTTTTCGGGGTAACGTAAACTTTTACCGTTTCTTTCTTTCTTTCTCCTTCCTTTCTTTCTTTCTTTCTTATCTTTTTTCCCCTTCTCTTTCTCTCGTTATCCTTCTCTCTCTCTCTCTCTCTCTCTCTCTCTCTCTCTCTCTCTCCCATCTCTCTCTCTCTCTTTCTTTCAGTCTGTTTCTTTCTCTTTCTTTTAAAGATAATAAGAAGAATAGTACGGAATGCCATGCTAAAGCCAATTTTATCTTGTTTGTCTGAGTCTCTTTATTTGTTTGTACCCGCAAATTTTGTTTGCCTTGAATTTCAGTTTTATAAGGGTTCACAATAATAATTATGCCTACTTGGCTTGAATACCAACTCTGGTTCATGTACATTGTATGACTTGCTGAAGCAGAAAATCAGAAAAAAAAATTATATACAAAATTACAGTTGTGATCTAAAACAAGAGAGAGAAAGGAATAACAAGATGTTCGAGGCCAATCAGACAACTCATTAATTCCAATTAGTGGCTGGTTGGTAAATACAAACAAATTGCAAGTCGGTATTTATTTGTTGACGTCATTCCGTTACTATTCAACGGTTGTACTGCACATGTTACAACATCAGGTTATCAATATCCACGTTTATCTCACGGTAAATTTTTTTCCTTGGGACTTTCCCTAAGATATAAAAATCGTATTTATAATAAAAAAAATCAAATATTCTTGTTTTATTTCAGAAACAATTTGATTGACTGTATATTGAGAAAATATATATAGAAATATTCAAACTCCCCAAAATACCCCCAGAATGAGCTTCGTATTGCACTGTCGTATTATCGACATTTACTTTTCTTTCAGGCAAAACTAAATTTGCTTGTTTCTAATCTGTCAAATGATTTCAGCTCCACAGTCCCATTAAAGATATAAAGCAGTCTTGAACGAATCATTGTAATCACTCTTTACTTAATGCTTTCATAGAAAGCAATCCATGTAGGCCTTTTCTTGGCCGTATTATTTCCTTCTCCTTGTCCAACCCCATTGTTCCTGTCTATATTTATATCCATGCAGTCTAAATTATAAAAAAAGATGACTCAGATCATTTTTAAATATCTCCTCGTCATATAGAGGGAAATTCACCACACAAATAGTCACGTGATTATGAATAATGATTACGTATTAGTACATTATGACTTGGGTTGAGTATACGCATTAAAATCCATGTGAAGTCATTAACAGAAACACAAGTCATTGAGCAATAGTGAGAGTTACGAAGTTGTTATATAATATCAGAAATACAAAGATAACTGCAATTACGATGCCTTCTCTTTTGGTGAGACTTAGATTAAGACATTCAGATATGTTGTGGTTATATTCATCAACAAATAAAACATGTTGAGCTAACCTTTTACATGTATTTCAATTATTTTTGTCTTCTTTTTCCACTTCTGCTTCTCATTCTTTTTCTTGCTTTTATTTTTCTTCATCTTCTTCTTTTTCTCATTTTTCTTTTTCTGATTTTCGTTACTCTTCTCTTTTTTCTTTTTGTTGATTTTTGTGTGCGCTTGTTCTTCTTCTTCATCATGATCATCATCACCATCATCAGCACCATTATCACCATCATCACCATCGTCATCACCATCATCATCATCACCACCACCGCCACCATCATCATCATCATTATCATTATCATTATCATTATCATCATCTTTACCCCCATATTCTACTCCTCCTTTCCCCTTCTTTTCCCTTCTTTTTTAACTCGAAAATAACATGAAGAATAACTTGAAACATTTCTTCTGCATTTACTTACTCTAGCCGGCAGCGAACGGGTACGGGTACAGCCTCCTAGCGGCTGCTGCTGCCGCTGCGGCGTCGGGGGAATCGAGTCGAGAGACGCCCGAAGATCTCACAATTAAAGATGAAGATGACGACGACGATGGGGATGATGACAGCGATAAGATGGGCGAGACCGCTCCCGGCGTCGACCCCGAGAGGTTGAAGGCATTTAATGTAAGTATCCAATCGAAGGGCTAGGAGGGGGAAGATTTCAAGACGATCGAAAAGACTTTCGAAAAATCAAATCAAATGTCAGTTCCCAATAATTGTCTGTCCCATCAATATTTTGTTCTGATAAGTATAATTATGTTAATATAATGTTCGCACATTTACTAGGTGATGGAAAATGCTATTTTATTGCCATAAGTTGATTTAAAAAAAAAAAAAAAAAATCTTTTCGATCATGATTGTTGTTCTTCTTCAAGCCAGTCACCATGGTCATTATGACTGATTGATTGTAGTTCATGTTGTTATTTGATTATCTTAAAGCCCCACTGCACTACGTATAGCAACTTGCGACCTCTATATAGCAAACAATGGCTAATTGGTGATCGCTGGTCCGCCATGATCCCCCTTTTGTGTTAATTGAGAGCTGATTTGATGAGATAAACACCTGTCGGTGACCACGCTGGGTGGTCTAATCCCTCCTGGCAAAACTAGTGCAGACTGGCTTTAATATCCATCATCAGTGGCGTAGCATGAGCCTCAGACATTTAGGGGGCACTGAAATCATGGGGGTGGGCAGTGCTTGTACTGTGTTTAGATGGATTGAATGCAAATTAACGAGGCCATTATTTAGGGAAGGATGTGGAAAAGGGTCCTTTCGTTTTATATTAGCTTTCCCCTGTCCCTTGCTGGCTCATTTCCTCCCTCTTTTTGTTTTGTTTTGTTTTGTTTTGGTTCCCTTTCCATGAATGTGGGGGGGGGGGGGGGAGACAGGTGCCCTCGTGTGCCCCTTTGTAGCTACCCCACCCCCCCCCCATTGCTCTTCATAATAGAAAAGACAATCATGGAAGTTTTAAAACTACTTGAATAATTTGCCCCAATCGTTAGAGTGCTATAACAGGAGTTCAATTTAGAAATAAACAATCTCTTGAAATTTTCCCAATAACTGAAACTAATATTTTCATGCATCCCTTCAAGAAGGATGTGTCCACCCAGTTTGCGGGGAAAAACTCAAAGAGTTTATTTTAATCCAGCACCCACATTAGATTATTTATACACAGAAAAAGTTTCGGTTGTTTCGGCATGTAGCATTCAATAGGTATAGAGTATAATGGTGTAGACTTACACCCCCCCCCCCCCCCCCACACTCTCCCTCTTGACTATCGAAAGTTTCACCACAACGGTACCACTGCCAGTTTAAAAAAATGATATTGGGTACGTGTTCAGGACCGAGTTACTTCCTTGTACCGTACCATTCCGACCACAATGAACTTCACATATTAATGGTGCATGTGTAGTCCTGTAAAAAGCCATAGCTATTAATCGTGTTGTCTTATTAGTATCAATAGATATAGCTGTACGCTGTCTCTCTCTGTTCTCTTTGGTTCAGAGGGAGAAAACTTTCTCTTTGGTTTATCCGGTAGAGATGACGAAAAATCTTGATTTGTCCGGCTCCTCGCCCCCACTCATATGTATATGTATGGCTTCTTCTCTTGAAAAGCTTGATGGTATATATATATATATCTGTAATATGAATTGTGGCGTAGCATTGCATGGCCCAGGCATCGGCGGGGATATGTATGATTGGGAGGGGGGATTGGTTCTACAACTTGAATGAAATTTTAAAAAAAGAATCAAACGAGACCGTCAAATAAGATGAGGGTTTGCAAGGGGCATATCAACCTTATTTTGACCACGTTTAAGTTACCCCCCTCGTTCCGTCTCTCTCTCTCTCTCCCTATGTTTTTACCACTCAATGGGGGGGGGGGGGCGCCCTCTCGCCCCTTTTTCTACACCTCTGTATATAAATAATATATAAAAGCATATTATTGGAATGAACAGACGAACGATTTACTTCCTCATGCGTAGTGATACTGTCTTAAAATTAAAAAAAGAATGCAAGCGTTTTGAAAGAGAAAAAATGAAAATGATATGATTAAGGTGACAAAGGCAAGATAGATGGTTCGAAAAATTGGGACGTTCGCCAATATCAGCAATAACTCAAACGATTATTGTGGAGTAGGTGTGAGTGTAAGAGAGAGAGAGAGAGAGAGAGAGAGAGAGAGGGGGAGGAAGAGAGAGAATGAGCGAGAGACAGGCAGAGAGAGGGGGAAGAGGGGTTGATCCGTGGGCGTGTGAAGTGGAAATGAAAGTCATTAACTAACATGATGGCTAGTGTCATTTAATCAGGCACCACCACGTTCCAAGTCACAAGTCACGTGATAAGCCACGTGACTTGTCCATGCCTATTGATCACCTTAACATGGTTCAATGTCCTCCTGGCGTAACAATAATCAACGGGAGAAATAGAACATGTACGAAGAAGGAGAAGAAGAAACACCGAATTTTTTTTTTTTTTTTTTTTTGGGGGGGGGGGGGGGGTGGTTCGATCATACCTGAAGTACACAGCCCAGCTTAAGGGGCAGTTTTTAAATTATAGACCCTTATTCATGCATATTTGCCTAATAATGTATGTAAATCCATGCTACCACCACCCCCCCCCCCCACCCCCACCCCCCCCCCCCCCCCAGCCATTTGCTTTTCTACAATCAATGATTGTGTTTTGTTTGTTTTAATAGTGTTGTATAGTTTTTGTTAATGTGTTTTTGCTAGGTTATTTTCTTCGGGTAAATTATTTATCAAAATGACATTGAACAGCTTTTCCATTCTTCAGATTTGGAATGTGAAAGTACCTGGATTGTAACTCAGATGAGGGGAGGAGGGGGGGGGGGGTGATTTATCTATATTCGTTAAGAGGAGAGAGGCGACTAGAGAAGTTGATCACGAATAACCACGAAATATTTTATAGAACACCTACAACATTCCAATTACGATATCCGCCAGTTGTCCCATGTGTATTAAGGACTATCTCTGCATGAATAAAGAGGACGTTTTCCTTGTTTTTTTTAATAATAAATAAATTGGCAAATTCCAGGGATTCATTATATTACAGTACAACAGCTACGTAACTCTTTGCTATTCATCTCACGGGGAACTTTACTATTCATCAATTAAATACTAGACTAAGACCATGGCAAAAGTTAATGCATGTCTATTCATGGGGGCAGACGGAGGTGGGGGCGGGGGCTCACGTGAATAATGATATATTTATTACGCATATAGACTTTACACGATATAATCAAAAGGTTTAGTTGCTTCACTCTCGGTAAGTACGTCTACGTGACCGGCTTTCACTTCCTCATACAGCGACTCTATAGGTTTACCCACCGTTTACTGATAGAAAAAAAAGAGGGGAAAATAACTCTTCCTTATGGTTATGCCATACTCTTGTAATGTGATCCTGCTTTTCTAAAGGTTATCAAAAAGTACTGTACTTAGGTATAACATTAAGTTGGGCAGATTCAGATCCAACTATCCCGTAGACTAACAGGGTAGTCAATGTTTCAATATCATATTTCTTTGAGGATATGACGTCACAATGAAATAGTTCAGAGCGCAAAGCACCAATCTTAAATTGTGTATTTTCCCCCATAGTTTAAAGATGAATTGATCGCTCATGTCTGGTTTTGAAGAGGCCTCAGATGTAATTCATCATAATAAAATCACTTTATAGGTAGCAAGAAAATCATAATTTCTCTGCTGATATTTTTTTCTTCAGGTATATTATTTGAGGTGTATACAATCTACAGTGATCAAGATTATACGTTTCGGTTAGAACAAAATTCACTATTATATAGAGACTAATGGTAACCCTTTCCCAGGCCGAACCTTTTTCGACGTTCTGTAAAGTGTATGAAACTGGTGTTTGCTTTAAACTGACATAGCACCAACGGCTACAATAATGGTCGCATAAACAATTTGGGACTGGCATATAATTATGAATGGAAATGCATGTTCGACAGTTGCATGGAAAATTAAGGAGGAAATATGAAGCACTTCGTGGGTAGGATAGCGTGATGTTCTCTTTGAAAGGGGACCCTTATCATGCCTATAATTGGGACTGCATAATGATTGTAGGGCCGCCACTTCCTTGTTTCGTTATGAATAAGTGGTTACTTTTTGTAGGGAGAGGTGCATGCACAGAGAGAGAGAGAGAGAGAGACAGACAGAGAGAAAGAGAGAGACGATTAGAGATACAAACAGAGGGAAGGGGGGGGGGGGGTAGTGGAAGAAGCACAGAGAGGGTGAGAGAGACGGACAAACACAAAGAGAAATTATAGAGTTTCGAAAGGAGAGGGGAGAGGAAAGAAAGGCAGACAGAGACACTCAGAGAAAAGAAAGTAATGCGGCGGGAGAGAGACAGAGAGAGAGAGAATGAGTGTTTGCGTGTCGAGGGGGGGGGGGGGGGGGGTCTATGTATAGAAAGAGAGAGAGAGAGAGAGAATACAATTAATGACTGCATGTTTAATTTGGCGTGTGTATGAGGAACAAGACAAATGGTATCCGGTTTTAAATATCAAACCTCTCTTTAAGCTAAGAGCTTATACATTTATCTTGTTTCATTAAACCATGTAGGTGTCAAATTTAATGGAAATTGTTATTACAATATAGAAGACAATTCACACAATAATATAAATCATGTCCATGATGCCACGCACATGACAACTATTAGTTTGAATGCAGAAAAGATCGCATGTAATAAACATATTATAATGAGATGAACTGTTTTGATGTTAGGTCGCATCGTTTTCTTATTTGCTTTTTCTCAAATCGACTTTGCATTTTGGTCAACACGACATTTGATTTTGTTTGTTGCCACACATAAAACTGTGAATTCGAACTAATTTGTAATGTGGAGTTTTGTCAGAATATATTTGTCATAATTTGTATGATACTTTTGCAAGACAATTAAACAAAATGAAAAGTTTTTTTTTGTAAAGATATTGAAAACAAGGCAATATTGTAATATTTGGTTTCTTATTTTGACGGTAACCTTTTTCATCCAATGCAGATGTTCGTCAGATTATTCGTGGACGAGAACCTAGACCGAATGGTTCCGATCTCCAAACAACCCAAAGAAAAGATACAGGCCATCATTGAAGCCTGCTACCGACAGTTTCCGGAGTATCACGAACGAGCCCGAAAGAGAATCCGAACCTACCTCAAAAGCTGTCGGCGAATGAAACGCCAACGGGACCAAAATGGGCTTGACTCGGTATGTATGGGCAAGAAGAAACATCTTCAGATAACAAAAACTTTGTAGTATCAGAATAATTGTGTTGGTTTCTCTTAGAGTGTTTAATTATTATGACTGGGTTCAGCACCGACTATGATATTTGAGAAGCACCTTCATGTCGTGTTAAAAAAAAGTAAGAAAAAAAAGAAGAAGGAGGGAGAGAAGAAGAAGAAGAAGAAGAAAAAGAAGAAGAAGAAGAAGAAAAAGAAGAAGAAGAAGAAGAAAAAGAAGAAGAAGAAAAAGAAAAAGAAGAAGAAGAAGAAGAAAAAGAAGAAGAAGAAGAAGAAGAAAAAGAAAAAGAAAAAGAAGAAGAAGAAGAAGAAGAAGAAGAATGAGGAGCAGAAGGGAGAAGAGGAGAGAGAGAAGAGGAGAAAAGGGAGGAGAAGAAGAAAAATGTGGCTGCTCAATTGCTTTTAACAGAACAATCCATTTTTGTTCCAATGTTCAGCCTCTCCTCATAAAGTGTGAACTTACGAAAGGTAAAACCCCAAACCATCAACTCTCTCGAATATTAACCATCCTATTTGACACCCTCCCCCCCCCCCCCGGCCACCCTCCCCCCCCCCCCCCATCAACCCACCTTTATTTATTATAAAATTACCAATCAATCTCATCTTCATTCTTAACCCCCATGCAGTCGTTAAGACCCACTCCGCCCCATCTCACCTCAGCTCGGGCCGAACACATTCTAGCCGCCGCGTGTGAGAGTGAAAGCGAGAACGCTAAGAGGTTACGATTGGAGCTCATGCAGGCGGGCCACACAGTCACTTCAGTATCTTCAGTAAGTGTTTATTCCATTTTTCCTCTTCTATTTGTTTGTGTTTTGTTATGTCTTTGCATTACTTTGAACACATATTTTCCCATTTTTATTTCACTGTTTATGCTTTTGCACATATCAAAAATATGACAATCAAAGTTATGTAAAGGAGGAAAATACCTGCGGTCAATTTTACATGCGATAGACAATTGTAAAAAAAAGGGGATTAAAACTTTCACCTTTTTCACATTATTACAGTTACTTACATTAACATGTGATGCATTTTGTCACGTGTGTGTAGGCCTATATTTTGTTTTTAATTAGTGTGTGAAGTTTGCAAATGAAATGGAGAAAGTAGTGAACAAGAAAATAGACAAATGATAACAAATTAAAATGGAATACATCATCAAAATAGTACCCGTTACAATTTCCAATTATATGATCGTGGTAGAAACTAAGATTTAATTGCATGTCAATTCTATTTTCTATAGCTTAGGAGCATGGATAATAATATCCATGGTTTGGGTATTAGATTTGAACTATATGTGGCATTGTTTGAATGTAATTTGAAGATTTTTTTTTCAAAACAAAATCAGTGACATGGATTAAAAAAATGAAGAAACATAACACCAAGAATTTATCGGGAGAGGCACAAATATCTAGTATTTTATCCAATGTTGCTTGTTAGCAACACTACAATTTAAAAAAACATTGATTTTCTTCTCACTAATGACTTGTTTTTTTCATGTAGAATAATACATGTTGTATTAAACCAGTACTGGTTCTTCACACGTCATTTTTGTTATATGGCTTCTAACGATCACTCACGTAATCACGTTATCACGTTTTGAGTACTTTCGTAGAACTATCCGATCTACAAAGTGTTGGGTTACAATTGTGTAGTACATGACAAAACATTTCGTTGAAATGCTATTGTAAAACACGACCAGTGATGGTATTTGACGCAGATGTTAACAAAATAAATATAAATGGTCACTGAGAAGAGAATAACACAAAAGAATCACGCGTGAATCTTCGGCCATGATAAAGGTCGGTTCTATCTGAAAGTTAGTGGCTGAACCACCCCTCCCTCTCCCCCCCCCCCTCCCCCGTACCATCGCCCCCAAAGAGCTTGGGGAATCCGGCAACAGTTCCCAGTCTGTCCCCACAGCGTATGCAAATTAGCTGCTTACGCCGTTCGTTTTCAACTTCTCGAACGCCGTTACCAGCGCATATCCCGCTCTCGGAATTCGCGAGATTTCGTGACGTATCTGCCTCACCCACCCATCCATCCAAGACGATAACTCAGAGTACATGTAAACCTTTAAAAAAAGAGGAATACGTAATGGCTAGTCTCAATGACAAGTACTTTTGTTTTCAAGTGGTGAAATGTAGGGGCAGGTACGACAAGAGTCACGTGGCGAAGGCCTACACGCAAAAGCGTGAGTATTCGTGATTTACCGGCCTGCAAGAGAAAAGAAAGAAAAACAAAACAAAAACGTGCAAATCCTATATTTCGTAGATGAAATAACTTGCATCTACGAAAGTGGTCAAAACGTGAGAACGCGATTACGTGAGTGATCGTAACATGCCTTTTTTTGTATATACTGTAGATGTATGTAGTCCCTTGTTGCTTGGGATAGTTCGAAAATGGTATCATCATGCTTAAGATTTTTTGAGAAACGAAATAGGGTTGTTTGCATTTTAACGAGAGAGAAAGTTGTATCCATGAATAAGTGTTTGACATTTGAAATTTTGTTTTTTCAAATTTTCTTCTTGTATATTCTCACTGTGACAAGCACTAATTTTAAGAAATAAAGGGTGCGTTAAACAGGGATTAGTATCTTAAAGGGAAAGTCCACCCCCAAAATAAGTTTGTTTCGATAGAGGCAGAATAATAAGAAAATCAGGTGAGTGAAAGTTTGAGCAAATTCTGAATGAATTATTGAAGTTGTGATCAATCAAATACAAATTGGCAACTCTGTGACTTATTATACGAGCTCTCCTTCATTTGCTTTGTGCATAATATTCCATAAAATCATGTTTTCTTCGTTATTGATGACGGAATATATATTTGTTCCTTGCAGGGGGAGTATAGAAACATATTTGCAATTATTGTATTTAGGGTGCATGTATGGTTGAAATTTTTCTTGAGGGAAAATGAAAATTTTAGATTTTTTTAGTACTAAGCAAATGGAAGTTGAGCTCGCATTTTACGTCATAGAGTTGCCAATTTGTGTTTGATTGATCACAACTTAAAAAATCCTAACTTCCTTATTTTTAATCGGAATTTGCTCAAACTTTCACTGACTTGTTTCTCTCATTTTTCTACTCCTATTAAAACTAACTTAATTTCAGGGTGGACTTCCCCTTTAATTATACATGTATAAGTGTACATGAACTTATTTCTACCATTCCACTTATTGTATATCTGTGTTTTATTTTTTGTAATGGTTGGTATGATGATGATTTGTGGAATAAAGTTGAAGTGAATTTAATGCTTTGAAGAATGATTAAGTAACAATCTGCCTTACAAGGTATTGATGTATTTAGCTCAGTTCCACCTAGGGTTATGAATTTTCAATAAATGTGATGGAAAATGTGTAAATCTAACTCACATTCTCAGTAAGCCAATGGGCTTTTGCAAAGGTATAAGTCATAAAAGCGTTTATAATGAAGATGTGGTTTGTTTATCTGTTAAATCTAGCAATTACAACAAAAGAACAAAACAGAACATGAAACACAAATTCATTTATTTTATTTTCGTTTTTGTTTTAGAGTGAATCAGTACGAGTAGACCAGCCTCAACATCGGGCCACGCCCCCTCACACGACACCTTCCAATCGGGTCGCGACATACTCCGATGAACCCCCCGCGAAGATGACGGCACGCCCGTCCGACTACCGTTTCAACGGAGTGGGGACGCACGACCCGTACTATGCCAGCATCGCCCCGCACCATCCTGTGAACGTGCTGCAAGCTACGCAACATGCTCAACTTACAAATGGTATGAAAACCCCCGTGAAAACCAACAAAACATGTCCATTTATTTATTTTGATACACCCCTATTATCTACTGCTGACCCCGAATTTTGTTATCTAAAATTTGAAGATTTCTAAGACTCATTTGCAGGGGCGGCGATTTCTGTTCATGACCGGGGGGGACGAAATGTGAATTTTTTTACAAGGATGTTATGCGAGGGAGCGTAGCGACCGAGCGAGAATTTTTTTGCAATTTTATTAGTCTAAACGCTGCACTCTTGGGCCCTCCGGAGCCTAAAAGTGTGTTGCAGTCATTATTCAGTATATGTTATACAATTTTTTTGTGCACTTTTTCAAATTTTCCGGGGGGGACGATCCCCCCCCTAAAAAAATTGAGGGGGGGGGGCGTGTCCCCCCCGTCCCCCCCCCCCGGGATCGCCGCCCCTGCTCATTTGCATGTTCTTCTTTTCTTTAACCCAAATGCATTCTTATTCTTGTTTTTCTTCTCTTCCTCCTGCTCTTCCTCTCCCATATTCTTATTTGCCTCTTTTTCTTTCCTTTCATCTTCATTTTCATCATCCTCTTTTCCCCCCTAACTTTGCAACCTTTCTCTCTTACTTTCTCTCACTCTCTTTTTATCCTTCCATATATATTCTTCTATTTCTTTCTCCTTACTCCTCTTCATCCATCTCATAATACGATTATCACCATCAGTATTAATTGTTATCTCCCTTTCATTAGCGTATAAGATTTTGTGCTAAATAGATTTATGAAATTTGTTTCAGAAAGTATTCGAGTATGAAGTATTTTTGGTATGAATGCAACATCACTGTCGCATCACAAACACAAGCCCATTTTCTCCATGTATAAAGTCCTGGGGGGTGTTTCACAAAGATCCTAAGTAGAACTTAACTCTAAGTTGGACTTAAAAAATATGGAAAGCCATTAGCATCCTTGAAAACATTTTGTAAAAGTTACTTTAAAAGACATAAAATGTTGATTCAAATCATTCATATTTTCTATTATCATGGGAGATTCTATGTTCTTGATGTGGAATTTATAAAAAAGTCTAAAATACTTGAATTTCTGCTTTTGAATATATTTCATTTTAAGGCTCCAATGGCTGTCCATAATTTTTAAGTCCAACTTAGTGTTAAGTTCTACTTAGGATCTTTGTGAAACACTCCCCTGATGTTTTTTTGTCTTATTTCATTTTTCTTAGCTCTTGAATTGCAAACAGGCTTTAATCAGCAACATGCTCAACTTACAAATGGTATGAAAACCGAAAACCACCATTTGTATGCCCCCATTTTCAAGTTTGTTACCCCAAAACTGTTGATCTTAAGATTTGAAGATATCTAAGCCTCGTCTTCTTTTCTTTAATCCATGTGCTTTCTTATACTTCTTTTCCTCCTCCTCCTCCTTTTCTTTCTCTGTCAAATTCTTACTTGCCTCTTTATTCTTTATTTCCATCTTCATTATCATCATCTTCTTCTTGAATTTAACCTTCATTTGCATCCTTTTCTCTCTTACTTTCTTTCGCTCTCTTTTTCTTCTTCCATATCTATTCTTCCTCGTTCTTCTCCATCCTTCTCTTTGTCCTCCTCATAATATGATTATCATCATCAGTAATCATTGTAACTTTTCTTTCATTGGCATATAATATTTTAGTGCCAAATCAATTCATAAAATTTATTTCAGGACATATTCCAGTATGAAGTGTTTTTGGTATGAATGCAATATCACCGCACCATCACAAACATAATCTTCTTTTAAACACGTATAAGGTCCTGACGTGTCTTTCATTTTTGTTCCCTTAGCTATTGAATTGCAAACAGACTTTGATCAGTTAAAAGTTCATTATCAATATATCATTGTCATCTCTTTCCCATCTTTCCCTTGTAGGACCAACAGACCTTAGCGTTAAGAAGATGACTTCCAAAACGCAGCTTAGCCAGACGGAGGTAACCAACATACGGCAGCTCATTACAAGTTATCGGGAGTCGGCCGCCTTCCTCTATCGATCAGCCGATGAGCTAGAACAAATGCTGCTCCAACTCAACTGAAGCAGCTCACCTTTTACTATATTACTCCAAATCACCTATTCCACAAGCATCTAGAAACTATAGTGGTATATTTTTCAACAACAAAAGAAAGCCATAGTTTTGACCTTTTCCAAGTGTAGGCTTGGTACATGATTGTATATATAAATCCGGGAGGTTTAATTTTCCATTTACTGTTTAAAACTTGTTATCACTAACAAGTTACAATAACTGCTTTAAGCTACTGGAATTATTGCATATGATTGGCTGTTATCGATAACAGGGTTTATGAAATGGGAAACTGGCAATATTTCTGTTGTGAAACAGAGAGGGTATACAAATATATAGGTCCTTATTAATTATATTTTAAGTAAATCAAGTTTTAACTACCGGTATAACTTTCTCTTCATGCAACTCCGTCAAAACTTCCATTATATATTTTACAACTCATATGAATTATCTCAAGATGAGAATCAGCCTCACTATATTTTAGAGGATGTATATTTTAATCTTTCATAAAATTTACATTTAATAATATTTATTTAAAACAGTGTGGGCTAGGATGCTGTATTTGTCCTCTAGTTTTATTAGGAGTCAAAATTCCTTATGCGATATATGGAGATGATTTTGCCAATCAGAATCACATTTCAGTACAAGGCAATGCGGAAATACATGTAGCCCAGCAATGATGCTCTAGTGTCATTCCGCTGTTCATGGTAGAATAAATGGCAAATTGGCAACTCCATAATGTTTAGAAATTGGCAAATTGGCAACTCAATAATGTTGAGAAATTACACACGCGTGCCTCTTGTTTCATGATATGATTATTTCAAAGGATTGAAATTCATAAGATATCTGACACATATACCCCATGGTAAACTGGACAATCATCCAAAACAAGATTATGTCTCTCATGATTTTTTAAAGCACAGGGATACATGTATATTGACACGATTTACATCAGTGACTGAATATGATTTTTTTTAATTGATTATACTGATTTTAGTCTTATGTTCTATATCTAAAAACTGTTGTTTTATAGTTAAAATATAATTACACATTACTATGAGTTTTAAGCTAGTACTTTTGAAGTTACGTTCGTTCAGAATTTGCTTGTTTTGGATAGCGGTGGTGGATTCGAAAGGAAAATCTTGCTATAAATATCTTTCTCACAACTCGGTCAAATGTGCAAATATATTACGATTATGTTGAAAAAGTCAGTCAGTGTTATTGGCTAGTTGATATGTAAATATATTATACGGTAAACTCTTTCACTATTTCTTACTGAGATTTTTTATACTGTTGAATGTTTTTCCTTCTCTTGGTTTTGGTTTTGACAAGGTTTTTTGTTGTTTCGTTTTCCCGTTTTTTTTTTTCAACTTTGGGTGTGCTTATCATATTATGTGCAATATCATTTCCCTGATGGTCTACATGGGCTACCCACATGAAAGTGGGTGTATAGCTATACTATGGTGCTGTGTAGGTTTCACAGTTGAGGAAGAATCACTTGTATAGTACTAGTCTTGTAAATACAGGTGACTATAATCAAACACATGTTTGATTGTGACACTGAAGTGCATTGTACAGTCAAACCTGTCTTAGTGGCGACCTCTCTATAAAGGCCACCTTGCTATACAGGGTTCACCTATATCGCCTCCCTTGCAAAGGATTGAGTTTCGGAACCTGTCTAAAAATAAAAAAGGCCATCTGTCTACAGTGGTCGCTGTTTGTTCCTGTAGGTGGCCTCTATAGACAGGTTTGACTGTAGAACTTCAAAATGTTTTATATTTTAAGTAACACAATCTATTTCAATGTTCAAAATTGAAGAGACATTTTGAACTCCACTAACTTGACTACATAAGCACAGAGGAGAGACGTGCATTTCGAACGACGTTTTGAAAGTACTTTGAGTAATTTATGTTAGTTTATAATCTTCTTTGTGTAAAAGAAGTGATGTCTTGAAAGTACTATGGGAAGCGAAAGGTGTTAGAAAATGAAAAATAAAGCATCATGATTGCCTTGCTGAGTGGTTTATGCGCACAGATTTTGAAAGAAATGATTCTGCAATTTTTCTACTTTTTAATGATGACACAGTAATTATGTACACACAGTGATTGTGTACAATTGTGACATACAGTGTTTCAGCTTTCTGACTTCATGCGTTTGCTTTTCATCGAGCATACATGTAGTTGTAGAAATATGAAAGTCTTTAGCAAAACAATTTGATTTGCACATTTTCAGAAAGATTTTTAGAATCAAAGTTCGTGAAATACCTGTAATTCGACCATCCCTGTTGAAAAAGGGGCTGTGTTATACGTTCTTATATAAAGGTGTTTAAAAAAAAGTCATCATTATCTTAAAGTTGAATATGGACGATAAAAATTGGACAATAGTTGACATGAAGTCACTCAAATATGCCCTTGCCTTTAAGAACTTGAATATTTGTAGTTAGAAAGAAAGTTTAATGATATATTTGCGATATACTTTAATTGCCACTTTGCTTTTATAGAGTTATGTGCATACTAGGTGTGCTATTTCATGTGTTTATTTATTACCTCAAATTAACAGCAATTTTAATTTTGTGCTATTACAACTATTTGATGAGTGAGTGAGCATCTCTGGGATTCTGAAGAAACAATATATTGGCTGTTCAAGGCAAGAAGGCCATTAACTCATTATACTACCGAGTTAGCAATCTTCTGCCTCTGAGCAAATATATAAGCTGTCAAAATTATATATATCATGTCATTCATAACATCTGAACTTTGTTCTTGCCAAGGTTACGATACAATATTGTCTTTTTGGAGCCACAATGGTTAAAGGGATCGTTTAACAATATTAAATCTGAGATGCACGGCCCTACGTGTTATCAGTGTCTGTGATATGGTGTTAAATTGAAGCCCTAAAAAAATTGCGCTTCAAAATGATCAAGAAGTGCCTCAAAAAAGTAAAAATCTTTGAGTGACCGGTTTTACCATACTCGTTTTCCCCAATAGACTGTAGTGTTATGTGAAAACGTTTGGCAAACGCAAAATTTGATTGACAGGCAATTGGCTTGTAAAAGTCATGGGGTTCCTGACTGACCTAAAGGTTTATAATTATCATTGCAGCATGAGCTAAATCAAGGATTTTTTTAAAGGATCTAAGATAAAGTTACCGGATCCTTTACTAGCGCCATCTGCTGATGTTGAGCATGCTAGACGTAACAAATCACAACCAACTCCTTGCACAGACCATCTTTAATTTCTTTCTGGCTCCAAACAGGAATTTTCCTATTCCTTATAATTCTTCTACAACTCCAGCCATCTTTAGTACCCCGTTTATCAAATTGGTTTGTCAAATATAACACAAGACAGTAGTAGGCAAATCCTTCTCGTTTTGTTTTAAAAAAAAAACATTTGGCAGTTGAATGTAAACAATATTATTTATTTCCTCTTATTCTTTCTCTTCAGGCTGTTGAAATGATGTCAGTGCAATATTGTGTTTTATTATTTTAAGTTTTAGCCATTTCTGCTGAAATCGATTGAATCATTTTATTTTATTGACAGAGTTCAGTATCAGCTAGTTACGTAATCTTGCCGTGTAAGAGAGACAGTAGCAGCACTTGCCTTTTCATAGATCATTAGAAAGATGCTTGTGTTTTATTCGGTGTGACAATGTGTTTATTTGTTTTCTAAATACTACAAACACACTGTTCTTATAGATTTTGTTTACTACTTGTTTGCTATGATTACACATTGTTTGGTAAGTTCACAGAAAGTGATTTTCTGATGTTCTTCATATTTTATGTTGGGTTTGCAATATTTCTTAGTTCTCTTTCTGTTGCAATGTACCTAAAAATACACAAATGTTGTTTTTATTTTCTGTTCAAGGATGTCTATAAACAACCACTTTAATCATTGCTCTTTTACAGGGTCTACATTTTGATTTTGATTTTGTTGTATTATATTGCGTTTTTTTTCTTCTTAAAGTTCTATTGTGTAGAATATCTCCTAGTTGTGTTTGAGAGAGCTACAAAATTATGCTTAATAGATATAAATAATGTGAATTCCCTCACAGTCACTGTAGAATTTTGCAATTGCATTTGCACAATCTTAGAAAATTATACAAAGATGGAATTTTCCACTCTTTAAGGAGAGCAAGAGTGGACATAATGTATTTGCAATGAAGAGAAATATTGAAGAAAAGTTTTATTGCGTTGCACACTGACTGTGCTTGTTTCTTATACAGTTTTAGCCTTTTTGAAGAAATAACAGTTCAAACTTGTTTATACCAACTCTTTGTACATTTTATCTTTATAAGATGTTCTGTTCACTTGCTATTTATATGTGGTTGAAGAGTAAGACAATGTACTGAGAGATTTTTCATAGAGATCTATCTTGTTGGAATCGTTCGAGTTTTTAGTGTGTCAATTTTTGACATGTTTTAGATATTTCCAAATGTTAGGAATTTTCTTACTCCTGGTGGCTCTATTTCTGAGCATCTTTTTTTGTCAAACTTATTTATTTTGCACTTTGTCAACTGATAGACAAAAAAATACACAAAAATATTGCACAAAAATGACTGCGTTATTTTACCATTTATTGTTTCAATGCCTCCTTAATTAATATGTAGAGTTATTGTGAACGTAATGGAGTGGTGAAGTGTGACGTCATCAAAAATCTATTTTTAGAATTTCTCAATTTTTTCTTCATTTTCCGAAAGAGCATCAAAAATAATGTCCAAATGTCGAAAACCAATTGAATATGTTAAGTGATGGCTGAGATATGACCATCTGAATATATTTCCTATAGGAACCTCAGTGTTATTTGCTCTGGCCTTCTTATTCCAGGGGGGGGGGGGGGGGGGGGCGAGGGAAATTCTAAAAATAGATTTTTTTTTTTTATGACGTCACAGCTTCTGTACATGGACATCCTAAGTGAAATGACAGTTTTGTGTAGGAGTATGAAAATAAAACTTTGTTATATACAGGTCAACACAATTTGTACTGAAATACCAGTTATTTATTTATTTTGTATTTATAGAGGGGGGGGGGTGGCTTTTGTTCTTACGATGCCTCTATTTCGGCTAAATAACCCTAGAATGGGATTATTTGTACCACAAGCTGCAAACCATATAATGTAGAAAAGCAAAGTAAAACAAATCAAAAATCTTTCTCAAAGACCCCATTAGATGAAAATACAACTTAGTATCGATGGAAAGCTGAATGCATGTATAGTACAAATTATATAAAGGAACAACAAAATTTTCCCTTTTAGAATACAAAAGCAAATTTAAACCTCATTTTCCACAGCCCTCAAGATTGCAGATCAACAGGGGTCCAATATACCGCAGTTACAGTGACGACATAACGTGTGGACCCAATCGACTCGCCTATATAGCTGAGGCAATGAGCCATGCTTAATTAATGCAAAGTCATTATTGATATGCATACTCCACATAAGATGATGTCATCAAGTTGATAGCTAGTTTTTAAGTCGACAACTTTTGATTTTAAACAATTAGATTTTGAGTTTTCAGAGAGCTATTACTCCTCTGACAGACACTAAAATAGCATAACATTATAATCTATAGCTCATAATTTTTTCATCAATATAATTCAGAGGTGGCAATAGCTCAGTCGGTAGAGCAGTGGACTCGTAATCCGGTCACCCGGGTTCGAAACCAAGGCGATGCGCTAGTGCCCTTTGGTAAGGCATTAATCCTCATTACCAGGTCCCTCTGAGAGGACCTAAAGCCGTCGGCCTTCTGGTTGCTTACTTACAAGCATCAATGCTTTCTTAGCAGTCAGGTAAATAACCACAACCACCAATCTATATCTTTTTTTCACTTCCCACGAGTAATGTAGCTGAACCACTAAATAAAAAACCCGTAAATTTCTGAGTTAACCAACAAACCTCAAAATTCCTCGATCCTTACTGGAAGAATATTCACTAAAGTTTAATCGCATTCCCCCATAAAACGTGACCCACTTTAATACAATCCTTCATCAAAGCTGTCTGTCAAACCGAACAGAACAAGTTACTCCAGTACAAAAGTTCAAAGGTCACATATCAGGGGTGAAGCAAGGGTCCATCAAGATCCAAATGTTAGAATTTGTTTCTCCGTTGAATATTCACCCAAGGCCTTCTCCAGAGCACTGCCATAATCATTAATGTCAACCAGCCTGTGCTGGGGCGCCCTCAGGTGTCCCGATCCACCCCATCTGCAGAGTTGATCAAACATCTGTCTCGCTTCCTTGCCTGGTTGGATTTTTAAAAAACAAACAAGAAACGGCTAACATTGTAATGAATCATGAATCGTATGAATCATACAATTCAAACGGTCTTTGACATACTTACCAGAAGGACTCTTTTGTTAACTTAAAGCCCCACTGCACTACTTATAGCTACTTGCGCCCTCTATACAGCCAACAATGTCTAATCGTTGACCATTGGTCCCCCATGATCCTCTATTTCTTATGTTAATTGAGAGCTGATTTGATGAGATAGCAACCTGCCAGTGATCATGCAGGGAGGTCTAATCCCTCCTGGCCAAACTAGTGCAGACAGGCTTGAAGTTTTGCTATAGTGTGATGAGAACGGTACTTACGAGAGGAGTAATCTATGTAATACCTCAAACCCAATCTACATGTAGTGAAAAAGTAGTTTTCCATTATAGCTCCATATCAATCTCTTGGTAACTATCATGGTTGATTCATTTAACACTTGATGATCATGCTAAACTTGTGGGTTCCAGAAACATCATGGAACTACAATACATGTAATATTCCTTGGCAAGACATTAGTCTCCAATTGCCACTCTCTACCTGTGTTTTAAGTTGGTATCTGTTGGATTCTTCCCTCGAAATGCACTATATGCTGATAATGATCGTTGGAGCAAAAGCTGGAGTAATAATTCCAAAAGCCTTTAAAACACATAGAGATACTGTATCATAATACAGGGCATTTTGGCGTGCACCTGTAATCCAGCTAACAATGGATGTTACAAACTGATTCAGCCGAGGACGCAGGTTCGAACTGAGTCACGTCTTTCAGCTGGTAACGTTTAAAGGACGGTCCCCAGACGTAAATAATCATATCTGACTGATACATGTCTGTAAAAACTCAATACACACACATAATGCAATATACACAAGCAAGATATCATTATTAATGAGGTCAGAGGTCGAACTTACTCCCAGCATTCTCTTGATGCCATCTGCTCATCCAGTAACCTTTGAACTTGAGGTCATCAAAGATGAGTGACCCGGTTGGGACCATGACGGGCTGCTTGGACATTCCTCCATATGTAACTATAGTACCACCATGTCTGTAAAAGAAGGGAGAGAGAGAGTGAGAGAGGGATAAAGACAAAGATACAGGAGAGATATAGAAAAAGATGGTTGATGGTCGATGATTGTTTTACTTGACTAATAAGAAAGCATGTATATGCTTTTAAGTAACCTGGGGTAAGCAACCAGGGGACTGATGGCTTTAATTCCTCTCCGAGGGGCTTGGTAATGAGGATTAATGCCTTACCAAAGGGCACAAGTGCATTGACTTGCTTTCGAACCCAGGAACTGTTGGTTACGTGACCATTGCTCTACCATTGAGCCACTGACCAGTACAAATGGCAAAGGCATCAAGCAGCTAGATTTAGGCAGACAATAACTGATGATTCGTCCTAATAGATTTGTTATTACAAGATAACATAATTTTTTTAGGATTTAACTAACCCCTGGAAAAAGAAAGAAAGAAAAAAGTGGAAAGGGGGAAAAAATTATAAGAAAAAAAAGAAAAAAGAGAAGCATAAAAGACGAAGAAGAAGTAAAAAAAAATAATAATAATAATAAAATAGAAATATTAAAAAAGTAAAAGTTTAAAAAGTGATATGATATCCTAATTCCCCATCTATATGAAAATTATCTACAAGGCAGATTTCAACCACATGATTTATTTACTTGTTTCTACACATAAGATTGGATTTTATTTTGTTTTACTCAACAATCTAACATTGCAAATCGTACTTGATTCATAGCACAAGATAGCAGAAGATTTGTCAAAATTCAAAGAAGTTTACTCACTGGATTTGTTTGACAAGAGCTATGATGCTCTTTCCACCGACAGCATTCACTGCAAGTTTAGGTTTTGGCAAGTCCTGTCGAGGTGAAAGAATAATGCCTACATGCATTAACATACCCTGAATATATCAATAATCACAGAGCACTCACGTAAAGATATCTCTCAAAGACTTATGTTAAGCTAGTTCTGTGACTCGCCAATTAAAACATTTTACAATTTCTTTGCATATGCTTCACAATGCACTTGTTACATGGTACAACTGTCCATGCATGATATATACCCCCCCCCCCCCTCCCCCAACAAAACAAGAAAGAAAAGGAGGCAAGCCTCTGGCACTTGTCTTGGTGGTTGCAGCTTCCAGCTTAAAAGGCATTACAACATTAAAGATATAATATGGACCATTAAAATGCTCAGAATCAATGTTCTTACATACATGTGTATTTGAACATTGAAAATTGAAAAGACTACCGTAAATCCCATTTTTCTGCATATCAAAATCATTTATCACGAGATAACAAGGCTTATCCTCATTAACATGGCATAGAAAGAGAAAGAAAAAACTGCCCTATTTGAATATCTGGAAGCGTGAACTTCAACATGATCAAATTCAAGACGAACCTTCAGCAATGACGAGGCCCCTTTTCGAAGGTCGCCCTCTGTAGTTACAACGGTTGCTCCCAGGCCATGAAGGTAGTCTGTGAGTTCCTGCAGGTCAGGTCTATCTCTCACGATGTTGATTGTCTTTAAGCCTCTGGCTGCTGCTATCTGTATCAGAGCCTGTCCGGCCCCACTATTAGCTGCATTCTGCATGACTGTGTCACCTTGGGAGGGAAAGGGTTAAAGACAAAGTTGAGTTCTGGTCGAGCGATTGCATTGTGAAAGAAAAGGTGTGGAATGGATCAGAAAAAGTTGATCATGTAGCATGTAAGTATTTGTGTGTACTGCAAGGTTCTGGAGTCATCAAAATCATAATAAATTTGGCCCAGTCTTGGTAAACTAACAAGCACTGTACACAGAAAGATGTATATAGATTACACAAATGGTGTCGGGGCTAGCTTACCTTGATTTCCTTATCTTTCTATGCTCGTTACTCGTTATCCAGTATACATTTTCTTCCAAAATTGTTAGGCACATTACATTTATTTGTAATATTGAACATTCAGTGTAAGTTTCGTTTGATTCTTTGAGAATTAATTTTCTTTTTTACCAGAAATCAAGTTTATCTTAAAAGCACTTCATTGTCATCCTTTTTTTTTGGGGGGGGGGGGGGGGGGCTGGTCAGGGCCCTTTGATCCAGGCCCCAGTTTCTCTACATGTTTCAATGGGATGTCCAAGAAGTTAGACTTATGATGGTTTCGAGACACAACCCCTAGAATGCTTTGCAGTACATCTTATTATAGTTGAGCACTTAGATGAAATTCAAAGAAAATCTTGAGTTCATTTCTGTTGCAGTACACTGCTTTTAAATTTTCTATTCTTTGTAAAGTGGAGTAGAATTAATGAGTACTATTTCCATGTACAATGTCTCACTTTGTAAGGTTCCTTTACAAACATTCTATTTTGTTTTACACTAAGTAATATGAAGACAAATATACAGACATATTTTTGGGCCAACTTTTCTTACATTAATACAAAATAGAGAGACAAAGAAAAGCTTTCTTCTATAAACAGGTCTTATTGCCTCTATACTACCCAATGTTATGCTAAACTGCTAAACTGCTAAACGTCTTGTAACTAGAAAGGCACTGTATAAAACATCCTGGCATAGCTTCTAGGAGCTGCTAAAAGGGATTATCATTTCAAGAATAAAGTTGTTATAATTTAAATGATGATAATCACTTCGACATTTGGTCAAATTGTTGAGCTCTAAGCATGTCTCTCCTATGGCTACCTCTAACACTCACCTTCTGCTAGATTCTCAAAATCAGCCAGCATTCTGTAAGCTGTACACGCGTTGACTTTAACGGTTGCTGCGATGAGAGGGGGTGTGCCTTCAGGAACTACCATCACTTGATTGGCAGGGCAAACAAGATGGGAACACCAAGTACCTGCGTGAACACAACATGAAAATAACTATTTTATTTATTTATTGATTTGATTTGATTTGATTTGATTTTTTTTTTTTTTTTTTTTTGGGGGGGGGGGGATAAATGTTCAAGCTGAATAAATACAAATACAGTAAACCAGTTTTAGTGGCCACCTCTCTATAAAGGCAATCTGTCCTTTATGGTCATCTGAAATTGAATATGTGTTGTAGAGACTGTCTCGATTGACTATGGTTTTACAGTGGTCACTTATACTTTTTTTGCATCTACAAAGATAACCCTAACAAATGCCTGTCCCCTTCCAAGCTTACTCAAAAACTGATCACGATTTGGCCTTACTATACCAACTAAGCATAAAGAAAATATACAGTTGATCAACAAATTCAAATCTTTGAGCAAAAGTGGTAAGTAAAAATCTTTGGCAAGTCCAAGGTATTTGGTAATTTGTAGCCCCAGATGTTACCGAAAAAAATTGTGAATTTATGATTATCAATTGACATTAAATCTTCTCTCTTTAATTTATAATTTGGCCGTTTTTGTAAACCTGACTGCTTGGTAACTTAGTAACTTGGTAATGATTAATGCCTTACAGAAGGGTACTAGCAAATTGACTTGGTTTTAAAAGCGGAACCTCCCGGTTACGAGACCAATGCTCTACCACTGTGCCATCATGCCTCCGTAGGCGTAATAATAATAATAATAATAGGCATTTCTATAGCGCCGTCTATCTAGATAATTCTATTCCGAGGCGCATTATTATTGCTCTGGCTTTAGCCTAGCTGCCGTTTACACAGCGCTCCAGCATTTCAAGGAATAATTCCTGCCAGGTACCCATTTACATCACCTGGGTTGAGTGTGGCAAATGTAGATCAATGTAGTTGGTCTGATCAAAGTTTTTGCTAAGGCAATAAACTGAACAACTATCAGTATATACTAAATTCTGACATGTGGTCATGTGGCAATAATAAGCTTGGACTTATCCTCTTCAGGCCCAGATTAGACTGGTTCTAACCTGTCACACTTGCAGGGAAGATAACCATCTCTCCGAGTGTCAAATCCTTGACATTGCTACCAACTTCTTGAATTTCTCCTACTCCTTCAAATCCTGCTACAGCTGGAAAGGCTGGCTTGATTGGATAGATACCTGGCAGGAGAAATAATCAGACATGATTATATACCTGTAAGGAAATATTCTCACTAGTTGAACATCCATTCTTTTAAAAAAATGTTCTGAAGTTTTCCAACATAATTGCACAGAAATTATATGAGGGGAGCTCATTTTTTACTTATTTACATAAAAGTATACTAAATGCCTCCCCACCTACATTTTTTTTTTTTTTTTAAATAAAAAATTAGTCGACTTCAAAAGAAAAAAAAAACTTTCATCTTTTCATCTTAATAGTCATTATAAATAATTAACAGTGTTGCTACGTATTGTGATTGCAGTTGTTGTAAATATGTATAAATTATCAATAGAAATCTCAGTGAGCTAAAGGGACTTAGTAACATTGTTCAGATGAGAGATGAGGTTCAGATGAGGTTAGTACAGTAGAAGGAATATAATAAGTAACATTTTATACAAAAATTAAGCAATTTTCAACAATATTACCAAGTCACTTTAAGGCAGCCAAAAATTCCTCCCAAAATTCCTTTTTTATACTAACTTTATTTCATAAAAAATATTTAAAAGATACAACTGGAATCTTGAATCCTACGGGTCAGCACTATGGCCTTGCTGGTACTTCATCATGGTATTGTCCAGTGCATGAGGAAGGTTACCCACACACGCATACCTTGTATTGAGTTGATATCTGATGGGTTCACAGGGGATGCGATCATCTTCACAAGAACAGAATCATCCTCAACCTCTGGAATAGGCCTCTGCTCTAACCTAGATAAAGAATACAAGACATGATGATCATGTAAAACATGATGTCCAAACAAACAGTTAAATAGATATATGACATATTCATACGAGTACCTAGATCTCTCACAATTGCACAATCAGAAAACAAGTTTTAGACCTTATTACAAAAAAGTTAAATGCCACCTGTTCCATTCATTCGTCCGCACGCTAGCCCACACATAGCTGCATTACTATCCTGGCTGTGTATAAAAACGTCCTGTTTTATTGATTCTCAACATTTCAAACACCACTGTACAAAACTCAACTGATTTCACTCAAAATCGGTACTTTAGTAACAATTGCTGACACCTAAATAGCAGTAAAATACAATTTTGACAACTTACCGACTATTCATGTGTGCAATTGCTGCCGATAAGCACGTAGTACAGTGCTAGAGGTCAATACGCATTATAGCTTTGACTCTCTATGCTTTGCTGGTCGAGTGCGCCAGTCTAGAGCGTTTGCCGTTTATAAATGACTAAAGCCGGGGTGGGGGGAAAGGAGACCAATGGCAATGTGTGTGACGCAATGAAGTGATTCTGTTCGGAATAAATGGTGGTTTCCTATTTCACAATAATGCCACCAATGGCCCTAGAAAAAAATATATAGATCTATTCTAGGTCTAGTCTCTAGTCTAGACTAGAGCAAGCAACAACAACAAAAATAAACAAAACAAATAAAAACAAATCAAACCAAAACAAACCCCAAATCCTCTTTCATATGTTAAATATGAGCATAACATATTGAAATGACTTATAATAGGCAGATAAATAGGATTAGCATTCAAATATCATGGGCTCAGCTCGGGCCCAATTCCAATGCTTATCCGATTAATGACGAACACAGTTTATTACGTGTGGGACTACACATAAAAATTGACTTAATTGCCAACTTACTTTACCACCTTAACTGGATCTCCATATTTTTCGTATACCAGTGATTTGCTGGACCTAACTGCTGATGAGTATCTAACCGGTAAGAGAGATCCACATGATACTTGTAATCTGGATATTTTCAGTGATTTTGAAATCCATTTGACAGTATTCATGATGCTCATGGGCGCTGCCATCTTGGATTCGTGTTTACGGAAGTAAGAACACCCTCTTGCGGGTGATATTGGCAAACGCGGGAAATTTTGTACGGGAAACTGACCCGGCAAAATTTGCACTGCATACGTACATGTAGATCTATATGTATCCACTTCATGTCAAACACAGTCATTGTCTAACTGCCAGTCTGTCTGCAGTCTCATCTTACTTACAAAAATATTTGAGAGGATCAAGAAAACATGGAATTCTCAGAGAACAGCACTAAAAAGAGGATCAAGAAGGAGTCATTCGTCGACAAAACGAAAGAGCCTCATTTGTTGTTTTATCGCATTCCACCAATCGAGAACATTTCCCTCTCTGAATTCGAGGAGCTGGCAAAACGAAGATTGGCAGGTAGACCTATTAAGACAGAGTGAGACTGAGAGTGTACAGTTGCTTGAGACTTTGTTGGTTGCTCATGTTGGCATCTGTATTTTAAATTTCCACAAATACTACAGCATATGACGGTGTGCCACAATTGTATAATTTTGTACAGATAATTTTGATATTATTAAATCGCATGAATCATTCTTGATATTATTAAATCATAAATGATAATATAGATCTAGAGGTTCTATTGTTTGTTTTTGGAACTTGTTTTCAAGTTCACGTCCATCTTGATAATGATAACATTGTCATGATCTAGACTATGTTTCCTGAAGCAGTTAAGGAAACTGTTTAATACAAATTCAATCAAGTTCTATATAGGTCTAGAATAATTAATGGGCGGTCATTGATTAATTTTTGGGACAGAACATTTGGTGAGTTCAATCATAGATTTGCAACTTGTTGCACTGAATTGTCGTCGTTTTATAAAAAAAATTGTCATGGTTATCGTTGTTGTTGTATGACAATCCGTCAATTTTTTTTTACAATTCACAATTATTAGGGTGTATATTTCATCGAAATGCAGCTGATGACGATTTAGTTTTACTATAGACCCCTAGAATCTATGTCTAGGGTCTAGACCCTATGAATATTTGCACCATATCATTTTCATTAGGGGTCTGAATAAAAATAAGGAAATTCTGTCTGTGATATTGATTTTCTGAATTCTAGATCTAGTCTAGTTGAACTTGATTAAATGTATTTTTTTTAACTTATTTCTTTTTTTTTCTCCAAGTTTTGAAGCATGTTGAATCTGTTGGTATCCGGCATGTCAAAGGAAGCGAGGAGTACAATGAAAGGATGGATAAGGAACTCAAGAAATTGATGCCCATTGCTCACAGGAAGGTATGATATCTCAAATTATATCTCCTCAAAAAAAAAGAAGAGATATGGTCCCATTTCCAGAGATGATCGAGAGAATCTTACAGGGCTAATCATTAAACAAAATCCTGGATTTAGCTCATGCTGCGATAATAATTGCAAGCCTTTAGGTCAGTCAGGAACCCCTTGACTTGTACAAGCCGATCACCTGTCTCATTATTAAGATATTTGTGATTGGAAATCGAAATCAAATTTTGCGTTTTCCTAACGGTTTTTATATTAAACACTACAGTCTATTGGGGAAATGAGTATGGTAAAACCGTTCACTTTAAAAAAAAAAACTTTTTTGAGACACTTCATGATCCTTTTGAGGCGCAATTTTGTTTATAAGGCTTTTTTTAAAATATTACAGACACTGATAACACGTAGGGCCATGCATCTCTGATTTAACATTGTTAAACGATGCCTTTATATCCTACAACAAGGCCGGACACCAAAGGCACCCAATACAGAGAAGCCCCTATATTTTACCTTGGGTCCCACAAATTTTATTTAGCCCACAAATTTCCAAGTTTTTACAGGTGGTCTCCATAGCTGCATATACAATCTTGAACTTTTGAAGGAAGGATTCCTACTTCTCAGCCTTCAAACTAATGAAAATCTGTTTCGGTTTAACTTACTTAAATTTGGAGTGGACTTTAAAAGATCATTATTATTATTATTATTAACTTTCCAAACCTTTGGTTTTTAAAACTATTTTCTATTTAAAAAGAAAAAAAGGATTGCTGTAAAATTCATACAAATATAGTATATTCCTAATATTGTTTTGAAAAATTCATAATTTAGGTTTTAGAAGGTTTGTGAGTATTGGCGGATGCAAAGAGACCCCCAAAATTTCACAGTGGGCCCCTTAACTGAAAACAAAAATATCCTAGAGTGTAGCCTTGGTTTTGATACAGAATGTTTAATCCTGTCAACTTCAATCCCAGCAAACCAGAGATGAATGAACTTGGGGCACTAAACCTTTGGTTGGTCTGTAGATACTATAGGAACTCTTGAGCATGATCATATCAAATTTCCCTCAAAGAAAAGAAAAAGATGATGACTTTATAATTGATTTTTATTAACTCAAGCATAAATGTGAATTGTCATTATTCTTCCATGATAGATGAGTGGAGAAGATTTGGCAGCTCACAAGAGAGATGACCGAATCTCACATTTCATCCTGAGGTTGGCGTACTGCAGATCGTAAGTTGAATGATCCTTCATCTAAAAGTTGTTTGCAACTAGGAAAATTGCAAGATACAATGAAACCCGTCTACATGTATAAAGATCACCCAAGGGAGACAAGAAAAGTGGTCTTTATAGGCAGGTGGTCTTTATTTACAGGTTCCTTTAGTACATGTTTCAATGAGAAACCATTTTCAAGGGAAACAAAAAATATGGTCTTTGTAGAGAGGTAGTCACTAAAGCAGGTTTGATGAACATGAAAAAGAGAATGGGATGATGAGGAGAGATTTAGGACTGAAACATCTTTAACAATATTTCATGTAAATTAGGAAACAGTCATCTATTTAAATTTCTATTCCTCTTTCTTACATCATGCTCAGACTCAGAGGTAGTTTCTTGGTACTTTTGTTGTTTTGATTAACAAAAATGTCGTCCATTTATCAACAAGTATTTAAAATCCTGATTCAAGAATTGTTGTAATAGTAGATGTGCAGTACAGTATAGCAAGCATCATTTACTTGGCAAATGTTTTTCAATATTTTTCTACAGTATAACTATTGTTTAGCAACTGCCAACTTTTTATAATTCATATTGATGATGTATGTTATATTCCCCCAACCACACTTTATTTATTTGACTCGTCTCTGCCAATGATGATATGCAGGGAAGACCTGAGGCGATGGTTCATTCAGCAAGAGCTTGATTTGTTCCGATATCGATTTCTGAGAGAATACAGTGAATCTGTCACTCAATTCCTGGCTGAAAACAAGCTTCATTATACTCCAGTGAGTAATGCTACATGTACAGTAGATGATATTTCTTATTTCTTACATACTAAAACACAGATTCCCTTTTTTTTTAATTGTCAATCATACATTCACCCCCATTATTGCAAATATGTATTTGTACAACCCTTGTATGAATCAAACTATTCCATCATAAATAAACAGGAAAATGAAAGTTTATGAAATTGTCTGTATACCCCTGATGGCAACTTCAAAAAAAATTATACCCGTAATCAGATTTTGCTTGAACGTTCACTAATTTGTTTCTCACATATGTCTGCTTTTATTAAAACAAACTTGATATTAGGTTGGACTTCCCCTTTAACATCATATAGACACATTTGGATATGTGTCAGTTTAGCAAAATATAACAGCTTGTCTTTCATCTATTTGGGCAAAAGATTAGCCAATAATGATCATAATATGAACACTTATAATGCGCCAGTATCCATCGTAATAGTGAGGCTCGATCATGGGGCCAAATCAAAAATGAGCTGAATCAAAAATAAAAAATATAGGAAAGATGACCGAGGGAAAGGGGAGTCCACAGCTTGAAAAAGAAGATGATAGGATTCCCCCCTCCATACCATGATACTAAGAATATTTTAAGTACAATATCAATGATATCTCCAATGATTCTTATTTTTGCAGATCCCTGAGAGTGAGAAGGACGCATTGAACGAGAAGCTGGTGAGATCTTCAATGGGGATCAGCGCATCCATGATGGCCCATACAGACTTCTTCAAGGTGCCCTTCACAGAGGCTCTGGACCTGGTCAGAGGGAGGAAGGTCTTCATTCAAAAAGTAGGTTTGAATTGAATTGAATTGATCTTTATTTCATTCATCATAAAAACATCATAACAAACATATAAAAAATACAAAACATAGTGTACAAGTTAAAGAGAAATATTTACAATAGAATACAACAACAAAAATATATATGAATGTGGAGACAGCTAGGAAAGCCAAAGGCTTTATTGGTGCTGCCACCAAAACAGTACAGTATTATATTGTTGTTTGAGAAGGTGATTTAAAAACCAAAAACAACAACTAATGCCTAAATAGAGGGGGAAAAACAAAAATTTCATTCTTAAATCATGTCCAGGGCTTTGTGGAAAAGTCATGGAAATACAGAAACATTTCCAGGCCTAGACAAGATTTTAAAAGAAAAAAATATATTTCCTGGCCTAGTCAAGTTTTGAAGAAAAAAAATTGAAAAATAGAAAAGTACTAAAGTCATGAAAATACGTAGGAAAACTAAATCACCCAAAGACAAGTTTTTAATCGTCAAATTGGTTGTAGGTTCATTCACAGTTAAAGGGTTGATGTTATTCTAAGTTTAAAAATGTATATGACGTTTAGAAAAAGGTCCTAGATCTGTGGACTATCATTGCAAAGTCACGGAAAATAATCATTGAATTTATTTTTTGTAGGAAATGCAGGAATCCTTGTTTTCATGGTGTATTGTTGCAATGGTAAGAGCCAAATTATGAAGAGTGATGGTACTGGTCTTTCCTTCAGGTTCTATAACATTTATTTCTTTCCGTTTTTCTCTTTCATCTTCCAGGGATATGCCTTTGTTCCTCACAGTGAGCTGGTGTCAATCGTAATAACGGCTTTCAGGTCTCATCTCTCTCAGAGTCTTGCTGTAAGTTAACCCCCTCACTACTAAATTCTCTTATTCAATCCACTTAATACAGGGACCACTCTGTTCATGTAGGTAATGGATTAAGTATGAATGATTTGTTGCAAGACAAAATTATAAATGCTAAATGGCATACCAAGAGAGGCAGTCACTGAGGAGGAAAAGATGAATGACACAGAGACCATGTGTAACAGGCCGGAAAGTCACTTTGTCTAAGATTTTAAAAACAGTGAGACTCTAAGTACCGCTATCATAATATTGCTAGTTTATTGATACTTAAGACCAAGAAAAGCTTATAATGTATTGAAAATCAAAACAGGCTCATGGATATCAAATCTTGGTACATTGTACAATGGAACACTCTTTTTTTATCAAGATGACTTGGAAAATTGACCATGATAACAAACATGAAATCTCGATGTGATCGAGACATGACTACAGATTCAGGGGTACTGTAAGGATCAAGATGTTTTTAATGTGTTTTGATTATTGACATGCAACAAATGTTACATGTAGTTGTTCTATAGCATAATAACCAGATGGACACCATCACATATTGTTTTTATTATTTCACTGTATGAACATCTTTGTTTGTGGCAGATCACAGCGCGTGGGATACCCCACCTGGATAATGAAGGGCAAAACGGGCTCATGTAAATCAAGTCTTGGCACACCGTTTTTAACAAGATAATGGCAAAACTAATGATGATTGTAAACTTGTCTTATAGACTCTAGTTGTGAAACATAGTAGTTGGTGCACTGGATAGATCAAGATGTTAAAAATATATTGATTATCAACAAATAACCCTTGTTGGTTGTTCTATTGCACATGACAAGATGGGCCCCATCATTTACTACACTATGAACTTGACTGACAAAGAAAGCGGACAAAATATACAGTTCCTTAGGTAGACAAAGGAACATCCCTTCACTGCTATTATGTAAAAATGTATAGAACAGGTGTCACATGCATATTCACCTTTTTACATAATAGCAGTGAAGGGATGTACCTTTGTCTACCTGAGGAATTGTATATTTTGTCCGCTTTCTTTGTCCGTCATATTCATAGTGCTATTCCCACCATATCATTGTATAAATGTCTTCTTGGCAGATCACAGCTCGTGGGATACCCCACTTGGAGGAAGATGGCCGCCTGCTTCCGATGCTCAACAACCTGAGCAAGCAGTATCTAGGCCAGGACTACAGCAACAGTAAGAGGTCCGGGAACTCTGCCATCAACCTTGAAGACATAGAGAAGGTATGTATATAGAGTGGTGAAGTGGGACGGAATCAACAATTTATTTTTAGAATTTTTCAATTTTTTTTTTCATTTTCCCAAATAGTATCAAAAATAATGTCCAAATGTCGAAAGCCAATGGGAATATGTTGAGTACGGTAATGGCTGAGATATGACTATCTGAATAAATAGATTTCCAATAGGAACTTAGTGTTATTTTGCTCTTGTTCATAACATTACGAGCCAGAGCAAAATAACACTGAGCTCCTATAGGAAATCTTTTTATTCAGATGGTCATATCTCAGCCAATATTTAACATATTCAATTGGCTTTCAACATTTTGAACATTATTTTTGATACTCTTTCGGGAAATGAAACAAAATTGAAAAATTCTCAAAATAGATTTGCATGATGTCATAGCTTCGGTACTCTATTCAAGCATGACTAATCCTCAGGAGAAAGTGCTTAAGCAATGTAATTATGATTAGTATTAATATGGAACAAGTCTGGGTCCCTCTTGTTTTTAACAACATGAGTTTTGAACAGTACCTGGGCCTGAACTACTGCAGCAGTAAAATTGGTCTGGGACTTGACCGTCAACCTTGAAGATTAATATTAGGTAGTTTTTAAACTAATATATGTTTACCCCAGATGTGGAGAGCTAACTACCTGTATCCATATAGAATTCATCATAATCCATAGCTGACAAACATTCATATTTTTGAGGAATGTTTCCATTTTTTATTCAAATTTTCATCCAAACTGATGTTAATGAAATGCCCTCTTCTCCGCTTTTACTCTTGGAAATTCAGCATACATGTATAAGCATTCAAAAGACAGTCAACCTGCTTTAGTGACCACCTGTCTACAAAGGCCACAATTTTTGTTTCCCTTGGGCAGTTGCTATAGACAGGTTTGACTGAACATGTACACTATTGTCATGATTTTTCCCTTGAGACATTTCTCATTTTGTTGTGAAAAGTTAGCAGGTATGAATCTGCAGAGCTTTTTTCTTTCTTTGTTACCCAGTATTCCAAGCAGTCGTTCCCGCTCTGCATGCGACAGCTTCACATGTCACTCAAAGAGCATCATCATCTTCGCCACGGCGGCAGGATGCAGTACGGGTTGTTCCTCAAGGGTATTGGGATGACCTTGGAGCAGGCCATGACCTTCTGGAGGTCAGAGTTCACACGGATCATGGACATGGACAAGGCAAGTTTGAATCGTGTTAACCTGGTTAAAGATTTTAGATTTAAAGACAATTATTGTGTTGTAGCGAATTTAGAAAAGAAGCATTTTCTTTGAAACTAAATGTAACTTAACTTGAGACATGTGGCCTGACTTCATCAGACCGAAGTTGCAAAATAACTTGCTCTTTTTAGGCTCTGGATATTTTCCCAAAGCTCGAACTTGTGTCTTCACCACAAGCTAGTGCAAATTAGCCTACTATTTGGGAAACATGACCAAGATTTCTCGGGATATTTTCTCGATCAAATAGCCCGCTGATTGCAACTGCGGGCTGATGAAGACGCAAATTAGCTGGCCGATTAAGACGCAAATTAGCTGGCCGATGAAGTCGCAAATTAGCTGGCCGATGAAGACGCAAATTAGCTGGCCAATTTGAGATCAGGCTAGTTAAAATAGCGGGTTTTTTTGCAACTTTGCTCTGATGAGGACAGGTCTATGGTGACTTGTTTATCCAACATTTGCTCTGAGATTTTCATTTTGTTAATAGAATACCCTTCTTTTATAGATTCCTTACAAATACAGTTGAGTTTATAGGTTAGGGTTTAGGATAGGTTTATGGGTATATTGGCAGTGGGGGAATGCAAATTGTCAGCAAAACAATTTTCATTTGAACATGTGTCCTAGAACCATTGATTCTCATACTGTACCACCACTCTAGTTGATTACTATTGATTATGGTTTTGATATAAGGATACCGGTATACCAAACATTCAGTGGAAGAGTGAGGTGAGTCATACTCAAAGTTATTGAGTATGTACATTGTACTTGTTCTTGGCAAGATGGAGCTGTGCCCATGAAGGAGATGCTCTCTGCAACTGTGGAGAGACTCAAACAATGGACCACATCTTGCAGTGCGGCGGAACGGGTTGCACAGATGAAGACCTGGTCCTTGTAAATGAGACGGCCATCAGGCAATCATGGAAGAACTTAATATAGGAACTTTAAATTAATCTTGATCTAAGGAAACACAAAAGGAAGATCTTGTAAAAAGAGATTATTATCTTCCTTCTAATTCTCTCAATTCTATTGATGCTTCTTGAAGTATTTTTTGATAATAATAATAATAATAGTGGATTCTTGCATAGCGCTCATGTCTGTCAGAATTGACACTCCTGGCGCTCCCGATTATTACCCTGGCTTTAGCACGGCTGCCATTACGGCGCTCTAGCGTTTCAAAGAATTATTTCCTGCCAGGTACCCATTTACATCATGATAAATCATTTCATATTATGTCTTTGCTAACACAGTTTGATAAGCAGTATTCCTACAACATCCGTCATAACTATGGCAAGGAAGGCAAGCGGGCAAACTACACACCATACAGCTGTATGAAGGTCATTATGAGCAACGCACCAGGACAGGGAGATTACCATGGTAAGGGATTTAACATTGTATAACTTGTCTATCAGTAAAGGGATATACATGTAGCATACCTGCCAACCCTTCCAAATAATGCGGAATATTCTGATTTTTTAGGAATTTTGTTTTATTTTTTTGATTTTTTTTTGGTGCTAAAGCCAAGTTAAACTTGTTTTATCAAGTGCCACGATTTTGAGAGTTCATGAATTCTATGCGTTGAATGGCTACATGATTTTGCAGCGAATTTTTACCGAGTATTGCCAGTTTGACACTGCCGCTGCGAAAGCGATTTTTATTTTTGAAGGCATACCCTGCTAAAAATTCCTAATTCTTATTTTCAAATGTTGGCAGGTATGATATAGTGGTGAAACAAAGACAGATATAACAATAGGAAATTCACTAGAAAAGATTGATCTGAATGTAAAATCATTTAAATGTAAATGATAGTCTGTGACAGACTGCTGTATGAATTTAGGATTAGTTTTGTTAGTTGTCACAGCTAGACTGCTCCAAAAGATTTGCTTGTTATTCTTATCTGTTTAGAAAAGTGATTTTAACAATAATGTACATGAACCTATATATTTTCATCAGTACTAGCTGGAAGTCAGTACAGAATTTTGTATACAACTATCTGTATGTAGAATTTGCTACCGGTATACGTAAGTTTGGAAAAGCCTGACCAAAGGAGTGCCTCTCTGTCTCACTCTCTTTGTGTGTACAGTAATGATGAAATTGATGAAAACTATCATAAAGCAAAAGAATGTTTGATAATGCTGTGTATTTAAAGGACGTCTGAACTAGTTTGGCTAGGAGGGATTAGACCACCCAGGGAGGTTACTGACAGGTGGCTATCTCATCAACTCTGCTCTCAATTAACATAAGAATAAGAGGATCATGGGGGACGAATGTTCACCGATTAGGCATTGTTTGCTATATAGATGGAGCAAGTAGCTTCAAGTAGTACAGTGGGGATTTAACTCTGTAATATATGTGATAAATACACAATAACCTATTTCATATGCTCTGTCCAGGTTGTCCGTTCCGTCATACTGACGGTGCCTTGTTGAAGCAGCGACTCTCCACCTTTGGACTGACTCAGCAGGGGGTTGACCAGGTTAGTCATACATCGTCTCATTCAAATTTAAATTCTCTTTGAGTGGTCAATTTGAGGTCACCTGAGCCGCTTGTATGTTGCAGGCCCCTATACACTCCCAAGCCGGGAGTGTTTTATATTTTGATGGTCGGAGGGAGAGTCATAAATGTAATAAAATGCAACAAAAAACAAAACTTTTAATTTAATTAAATCATTGAAACAATAACTTTTGAAAATTATATTTGTCATCCCTGTCATCCACAAAAAAATATCTGTCCATGAAAATAGTGTTTTATATACACCAATTGAAAGAAGGAACAGAAATTATATCATTTATGGTAGCAGAAAGGATATATCAATTACAATCATCTCGTCTTTTGTAAAATTTCTTTTTTGTGAAATATATTTTTTGTGAAATGTCATATAAAAATTGAAGGTAGTTTTAGATTTTATAAATATTTCAGGAGGTTACTTTTGTCAACAACAATCTTCAACTAGATGATTGAAATGAGAGTGATTAGGTCTCATATACGATACATTTCATGACCGAAGGAGGACATTTAAACATCAATTTAGTATTTCTTTTTTTCTATTTGTTGTTCTTTTTTTTCTTCACCTGTTTGTATTGGATTAAACATTTATGTAAATAAAATTTATTTATGAATGTTGTAATACTGATAGTCATAACCAATTTTTTTCCCCTTAATGTCAATTTCTAAAGCACGAACTAGATGGCATTGATTGTAACTATTTGACAGATTTTTCCTCTTTCTCTCTCTCTCTCTCACACAACGTCCCTGAAACTGAGTTTCTTCTCAACCATCCTAACCAATACTTTGAGGAGAGCTTGAGGGTGAGAGGAGGGGGCACAGGCAGGAAAGAAGGTCGGTTTCATCTCATGATTATCACAAATTTGTTTTAAATTGATTTTCTGGGTTTATATAGCACTTAAAGCCTGTCTCCACTGGTTTGAACAGGGGGATTAGACCTCCCTGCAGGGTCACTGACAGGTGGTTATCTCATCAAATCTGCTCTCAATTAACATAAGAGAGAGGGGATCATGAGGGACCATGCAACAGGCACCGATTAGGCATTGTTTGCTATATAGAGGGCGCACAATGTATGCCCATTTTCCACTCCTTGGGGAACATTCCAGCTTGGCGCCATTTTACAGATGCTCACAAACTACAATGACTTTCACATTCTACCACATACTCTTAACTCAATTAACAGTACACCTGGGTGGAGAGTGGCAAATGTGGATTAATATCTTCCCAAAGGAGTATACCGCCCCGGCCCTTGGATGGAGTCAAGTGATTGAACCACTTTACCATGACACCTCCATGGTGCCATGATATAGTGGACATACCGTATTTGCCGGCGTAAAGGCCGCAGTATTTTTGGAAGAGAAAATATCGAAAAGTCGGGGTGCGGCCTTTACGCCGAAACAGTAAAAATCGCAAGTCAAAACAGCACGTCCATTATTTGTAGGCAACTTCATACAAAAAAATATATTAACAAAATTGACTTGAAAACACATCGGACAATATCTAGTCTGAACCACGTCAGCAGCAAATTTGAAGAAGTTATCTTTTTAATCGTTGTGCAACCAAAGAAATAAGAAGAAAACTGACCAGAAACTCGTACTAAAAATCGTACTTGTAAAAATGTCCTTAGACAGCGCACGGCCCGGGTACGTAACCAAAATCATACCTCGCTCACACACTCGATGGTGGGGAGCTACGGGGCTGGGAGTTGCCAACAAATCCAACGCACCTTCGGAGATTCACAGCGTGCAATCGTCGGTGTTCTTAACTTTTCAGTAAGATAATTGAGACTTTCTAATTAATTAAAGCGACAAATTAACCTCGGTAGATCTCTAATAACAATACAAAAGCTTGTTTATTTTCTCCATTTGGCGGTACGATAGGGGTATAAGACCGGATAACATTATATGGCCACAGCTTGGTTATGGCAGGATTATATTAGTGCCGACTCACTGCTGCATGCAAGCTAAATTAAGATGGCCATTCAGGTTTCTGTATGCATGCAAAGCGCTCTCTAGTGTCCAATGAATGTGCTAATCTGCCTAAAAATCGATGAAGATTTGCTAAATTACGATCATTTTTTAGGTAAACTTCCTGTGAATTTATAAAATGATTGATAATTTTGGTATTAGTTTGTAGGAAAAATAGAGTTCTACGAGAAAATTACGATTATTTTCTTTGGTCCGTTTTTTTTTTTTCCCTATTTTCTTTTTTTTTTAGCGCTGTTTGTACCAAAGGTAAATATTCTTGTTCGTTAATTTCAATAAGATATATATTACAAGTTGCCAAGAAACAAACATACATTTAATACATTTCTGTGTGTACTTTGTTTGTCTCAGGTCTGCAAAGCAATCTACGAGAGCTTCAAAGATGAACTCTTCATCGTTCCATCGTCGTGAGACCAGTGGCAGAGGGTCGCCAGCGATTTCGGTCAGAGATGGAACTTCCACCACTGCTGCGGCGCCTTAGACGTAAAGCACATTGAGATCAAGAAACCAGATAAGAGCAGCAGCAACTACTTTAACTACAAAGGCTACTTCTCCCTAATTTTACTCGCTCTAGTCGATGCCGATTACAAGTTCATCTGGTGTAACACGGGGGGAACCGGTTCGGCCTCTGATGCCGGGGTGTTCAACTCTTCACGTCTTCGCCCGGCCCTGGAGAACAACACGTTGGGCCTACCGAACCTCGATCCTCTGCCTGGCGACGACAGACCCGTCCCCTATTTCATGGTCGGAGACGATGCGTTCCCGCTTAGAACATGGATGATGAAACCATACAGTCAAAAGGGACTTTCACACAATGAGCGGGTATTCAACTACAGACTCGTTGTAGGAGGGTTGTTGAAAATGCCTTTGGTATTTTGGCACACCGCTTTCGATGCCTGCTTACTTGTCTTCAGCTAAGAACGCTACTGTCGTGGTGGAAGCGTGTCTAACTTTACACAACCTACTGCGAACTCGGAATCCGCGAGCCCAGGCCAATGATGTCGACCGTGAGGACGAGACTGGGAATTTCATCCCTGGTGCATGGCGTGCACATGTGCATCTGACTGATCCGAAGACTGTGGGCGGATGCCATTTGACTCGTGAGGGCAAGATACAGCGGAACTACCTGTCGGACTATTACAACAGCGACATCGGGCGCCTCCCATGGCAAGATAAAATCGTCGACATGACGTTGTAATGAACTACATACGTCATGCGTGTATGTACCAGCAATCGCTAGATCCCCTTTATTATATGTTTATGTATGATTTAGACCACGTCATGTACGTGTTTACTGTATAGAACTGTAAAGAAATAAAGATAAAGACAATGTTTCATTTTCAAAAATAGATTTATTGATAAACATTATTAAACAAGCAGTTGTTATAAAACATGGTTGTCTGTTTTCTTGGTTATCTGCGTACTATAGGCCTACATGCTTAACTAACCGATAACGTGAAATAAGTATTTACACTGTAATAATACATGTACATTTCTTGTGAGCCAAAGGTCCGACTCATTACCGCACGTTTTCCTTGTATCATAGAATTAAAATAAATAGGCCTAATAGATCAAAATATAAGTCAAAGGGTTTAAAAAAAGAAACAAAGAGAGAAGAGACTAGAGTAGTATGAACATGAAATAATGAGATAATTTTCAACGTGTACAACAACAATAAAGGGAAATTGGATTTAAATCTTCAAGATAGTCCTAAATGTTATTCACCCTTTTATTATTTTTTTGCAGATATTCATGAATACAAGAAAATGTTTGCACTATTTAAGGTGCTTATGAATACCTTGGTAACCTTGATTTTACTTGATTACTTTATTTGACGAATTTTAAGCTTGTATCATTGTTTGAGATATTGCTCTTTCTATTACATTCCTTGTTTACATTTAAAAAAATGTCGTTAATAAATAAATGAAAGCATCGAGATCTTTAAAAAAGCAAAGAAACATGCTGTTTGTGTTTTTGTTGTTTTGTCGTCTTCCATCGTATATACAATGTACACAATATGCATATTAGAAATGAACAGAATAAATAATTACAAAGTATCAGTTGAAACCATAGCATAATTTTTTTTTTATTGACTAGAGTCTAAAACTAAGGGGAAACAAATATCTTGTTCATTCGTTGTTGTTGTTGTGCTTATCCTTCCTCTTCTCCTAAGTGATGACAGATTGACTGGAAGTGTTGAGGTTGCCGCTAAGGTGAGATGACCCTGTCTGCAATGGAAGACCGCGAGTTGGGGTTGTTTTGGTCGCTGGATCCAACGGTTCCAGTTGAATGGGGCCGAGGGGTCAGAACAGGCTGAAAAACAGAAAATTAAATCATGCATTTAATACTAGTATACTTACAGTTCGTGACATGATAAACAGTGTAAAGGATCAGTTATAAACATACAGTAGGCTTGCGGGTGCACCATGTGAGAGAGAGAGAGGGAGGCTTGAGGAGTCCTGAAAAGGACTCTCGGTAATCTTTCTTGAGGGTTTGTAGTCCTGAAAAGGACTGTTGGTATAGTCTTAAAAAGACTGTTGGGTATCTGTCTTAGCTTATAGTTCTAAGGAAAACTTGGAGAGAATGAGTGGCGGGAGTGGCTCGACGATTCGAACAGGTTGACTATCCGTCGTCGGGAGTTATAACCATGTAAACAATAATTGTATTGATTTATTTTACCTCAGGAAGGGGGTCCTGCTGCAAAGCTGTACTGTCGCTGCTGCGCGGGGGGTTGCTCAGCTCCTGGGGCTGTGGATGTGGCTGCAATTCTAACCACTGTTGAAGGGGTGGCTGGGTCCGATTCTGTGTCTGTTGAGGCTGGGGCTGGGACCATTGCGAGTGTTGCGGCTGTGACCACTGCAATTGCTGTCGCTGTTGTGGCTGGTGTTGCTGCGGGATCTGCTCCTGAGGCTGACACCACTGCGACTGTTGAGGCTGGAACATTGTCGGCTGCTGCATCGGTTGCTGGCGCGTATACCTTGCCACCAGGGCATGTGCCTCATCCTCAAACGCATCCCAGCGCTCCTCTGGGATCTTCAGCATCTTCGCAGTGAACCAGTTGACGAAAGCCCGCTTGTCGTCAAGTGCGCCAGAGTCCAACTCCTTCATCTGCAGAAAAAAAAGCAAAATATCAATTATTGACAATAGCCGAACTGCCAAGAATTACGTCCATAGGAGAAATATCATAAGGGGCTTGCACCCAAAGAGGGAGTATGCTTTAAAAAAAACATAAACAAAAATAATAATAATAATAATCACGTGACCTTCAGTAATAGGTCAAGGTCACCCATGTTCAAACTAGTAGAAGAACCCATCTTAAATTTTAAATAGGAAAGTAATATAGTTGAAGAAAACCTGACATATCATTCGTGCATCATAGAATAAGCCGCCAGCCCAGGGTGATGATCTGCCATCGTACAACGTGCATTATACATTGTTCGTATTGAATACCTTATGTGCTAGCAACTCTGATGTCCGGGGTCTCTGGAGAAACGAGAGGAGAGCATCCTCCATCTTGGTAGACGATCCCTTTGCCCTCTTAACGTTCGTGCTCGTACACTGTCCCTCGGAAGTCGAGGCCTTCTGCGAGGAAGCGGTCGACTGCACCTCCAACTCCTCTTCATCATCACCTACGTCGTCCTGTCCCTCGGAAGTCGAGGCCTTCTGCGAGGAAGCGGTCGACTCCACCTCCTCTTCATCATCACCTACGTCGTCCTGTCCCTCGGAAGTCGAGGCCTTCTGCGAGGAAGCGGTCGACTCCACCTCCTCTTCATCATCACCTACGTCGTCCTGTCCCTCGGAAGTCGAGGCCTTCTGCGAGGAAGCGGTCGACTCCACCTCCTCTTCATCATCACCTACGTCGTCCTTACCTCGAGGCAACTGTAATTAGAGCATATAAAATATATTCGACAAAACAGTTTCAAGGAATTAATGACTACTTTCAATGCCATATAATTATAACGTACTTAAAAGAAGGTAAATTATCGGAAGGAAAACGAAGTTTGTATTGTAATACCTACCTCACCGGTGTCGTGCGTGCGACTCCGAGGTCTTATATGATCTTTCAAGAAGACAAAGTACACAGGCACAGTATCCCATATGCTTGAACCCAGTGTTTCCATTTTCTGATTTGAGCGATGATGAAGTTAAGAATATTTTTTCAACACCATTGCATGAACAAAACATTGATATAAATAAATTTAAAAATACATTTAAACATTCTTTAGAATGTGATCCAGCGTGTGACAATGATGAAGATTTTTTACAGGACGATATTGTTGAAAGTAATTATTATTTGGAAGATGAATTTATGTCTTTACCAAAATTAGATTCTGATTTTAGTATTATGCATTTTAATGAAAGAAGTTTATCCAAGAATTTTTTAGCTATAAGTGAATTTATTCATTCATTAAGTTACTCTTTTTCTATTTATGGTTTCACGGAGACATGGATTCAAAGTAATACCCCCATTTTATTTCATTTTAGAAGGATATTCATTCATTCATATTGATCGTATCAGTGGTAGAGGAGGAGGAGTGGCTTTTCTTGTTTTGGACTCTTTGAATTTTAAAATTAGAAATGATATTTTATTGCAATGCGATGGTAATGAATGTCTTTTTATTGAAATTACGAATAAGAATGGAAAAAATATAATTGTTGGAATAATTTATAGGAAACCGCAATCAAGAGTAGAAAGCTTTATTAACGCATTTTATGTATGTTTACAAAAACTTAATAAAGAAAATAAATTTATTTATATTATGGGTGATTTTAATATTGATCTTTTAAAATGTTCAAATATAGTGCTGATTTTTTAGACACGTTACATTCCTCATCACTCTTGCCACTAATTGTTAAACCCACACGTATTTCTGTAAATAGTGCAACTCTTATAGATAATATATTTACAAACAATGTTTTTTCAAGTATAACCCCGGGAATATTTTTTAATGATGCATCTGACCATCTACCAATATTTCAAATAACAGGGAAAATTATTTGTAGAGATTATGTGTGTAATTTTCCTAAAAAACGTATAATCAATGAACGTACTATAAATAGTTTAAAGTTAGATTTGAATAATGAGGATTGGAATGGGGTTATGTATCCCAGTAATGTAGAAGTAGCATATGGTCGGTTTAAACATAGATTTATGGTATATTATGATAAAAACTTAACGTATTCTACTAGAAAAAATAAGAATATATAAGTGAAAGAAACCTTGGTTAAAGCGAAGAATTATTGAATGTAATAAAAAATAAAAACAAGTTGTATAGAATATATTGTAAGAATTCTTCTTCTAATAATAAACTTAAGTATCATAAAGCTCGCAACAAGGTAAATAAATTATTGAAAATGGCACGCAAGGCATATTATGCAAATAGATTTAGGAAAACTAAAGGTAATATTAAACAAACATGGTCTGTAATAAATGAGATATTTGGTAAATCTAGGAAGACTTTGCCTTCATATTTTATAGTAAATGGACAAAATATTCAAGATCCACATGATATTGCAAATTCTTTTAATGATTTTTTTATTAATATTGGATTGAATATATGCAATACGATTCCTGTAAATAATATTGTAACTTATAGAGATTTTCTGCCTCAACCATGTGCTACATCTTTATTTCTAAAACCTGTTAATGCAAATGCAAAAATCTCAGAACGAATTGTATATAATCGTTTGAATACATTTTTATTAAATAATGCAATATTACATTCTTGCCAATATGGATTTACCGAAAATGTATCAACTGAAATGGCTCTAATTGATGTTCATGATTATTTAGTATCTTCCTTAAGTAATAAATTGCACACTGTAGGTCTTTTCTTAGATTTATAAGCAAAGCCTTTGATTCTATAGATCACAATATTTTGTTAGATAAATTGAATTACTATGGAATAAGAGGTGTTGCTTACACATGGTTGAAAAATTATTTGAATAATCGACACCAAATAGTTGTATATAACAATGTTTTATCGGACACAATGCAAGTCACTTGTGGAGTCCCTCAGGGCTCAATTTTAGGTCCTCTTTTATTTTTATTGTACCTAAATGATTTAAATTATTGTTCAAACATTTTGAAATTTGTCCTTTTTGCTGATGACACCAATATCCTCTATTCTCATAAAGATATTAATATTTTATGTCAAACTTTAAATAATGAGCTGCAGCATGTATCGCAATGGTTCAATAGTAATAAATTGTCTTTGAATACATCTAAATCTAATTTTATATATTTTCATTATAAGCAAAAAATTATTTCAGCTGATTCGTTGAATGTATTAAATATAAAGATGAATGATGTTCCGATAAAACGAGTGCAATCAACTAGCTTTTTAGGTGTAATTATTGACCAAAATTTAACTAGGAATGCTCATATACTTTCCATTTCAAACAAAATTTCAAGAAATATTGGTGTCATCAGCAAATTACGTCATATCTTGCCACAAAATATTTTGATTTTATTGTATAATACAATGGTTTTACCGTATTTAATGTATTGTAATGTTGTATGGGGCAACACATACCCAACGAGATTACAACGACTGCATATATTACAAAAGCGTATAGTAAGAATATGTGTTATGTGTCTGATTTCAATGCCCATTCAATACCATTATTTCAACAACTACAGTTTTTAAATAATTTTCAATTGAATCAATATTGTATATCACTCATGGTTTTTAAACATAAAACTGATAAACTGCCGATTAATCTTACCACTATGATGAAATGTAAAAAATCTGTCCATAATTATAATACTAGAAATCCTGATAACTATTTTATTGATAAATGTCCATCAACAAATTCTTTATTTATTCTTAGACACACTGGCCCGAAAATATGGAATTCCCTCCCCAGAGATATCCGTGATACTGCTTTCTTAAACTCTTTTAAATCTAAAATAAAAAAATACTTCATCTGTTTTTAAATCTATAATAATATTTGCCTGTTAATACGTCTCCTATGTTTTGTACACTGTTATGTTATTGTTATATTTTTTATAGCCAATTGTTGGAACTTGTATATGTATCTTTTAATAACAGGGAGCTGCCTCGACAGAACCTTATGGTTTTATTTGCAGTTTCCCCAATTCATTTCTATTGCTAATTAACTTTGTATAATTCCGATATATTTGTAGACATGTTTCCATTTTGTGTGTGTTTTGTGTTCTCTATATTGTATATAATCTGTATCTTATATGTTTTTTATGGATTTGAATTGAAATAAAACTTGAACTTGAACTTGAACAAAGTTGGCCAGCTGCCACTTCTGCCTTGCTGTGGGGGGTTTGGCCTTGGAGCCAGATTTGGGCTTTTGAAGCAGTTTTCCAAGAGTTGTTCTTTGCCCCGCGAACCACTTGCTTATTGTCAAGGCTGAAATTAATAAATAAAAATGATATTTATTCAGTCGCGGTGTATTCACAATTATCCCTTTGAGATTTTACTGCGTACAGCTGAAGAATGAAATTTGCTTGAATATATCATTCTCCATTTTAGTTATTCTGTTAAAGTTAAACTGGTAAATTTATTAACCTACAAGACAGTATTCATAAAATTCATCTCTCCACATAAATCAGTTTGTCACTTGCGTACATGATAAACAAAGGAGACTGAATGGTTGACAATGCCCGTCACGTTACCTTACCTTTAAGCCCTTAGTTTCACTATTGTATTCTTGCATTCACCCTAACTAGGGTATTATTGTGTCCCTTTTGTATTCTTGCCTGACTGCACATTGCCTTGCATGAAATGTATTTAGTTGCTGATGACCTCTATATCTATATATATATATATATATATCAGGAAAATAATACATGTGGGCTTAGGGTAATTAGTATCTTCTAATAATTCACTCCCTCTGAGGGTAGAGCTGTACTTTCAAATTAAAGCATATGAAACGAAGATACACAATTAATGATAAAATCCAATTGAAAAAACTACTTCTGTTTCCCCTTCACGTGACAGGTCAAAAATATCTGCTTTGAAATTAACAACCTCTTCTGAATAAAATACATGTGAATGAGAAAGATACTCAATTAGGGAATGTGACAAGGTGGAAGGCTGGTAACTGTTACCTCAAATAAGTATCTCCTTATTGTTCACTTCTTTTATTTTATTATTTTCATTTTTATTCTTCACTTGAAGGAAACGTGTTAATGGTCAGAGTTGACAATAACCATAAGATATTTTTACTGTAAGGATTAGGGATCCGGTAACTTTGTCTCAGATTCTGAAACAAAATTCTGGATTTAGCTCATGATGCAATGATAATTATAAACCTTTAGGTCAGTCAGGAACCCCATGACTTTTACAAGCCGATCGCCTGTCTGATTATCAAGATATGTATGATTGGAATTACAATTTTTGAAAACCGTTCGCCTGACGGTTTTCATAACACTACAGTCTATTGGGGAAAACGAGTATGGTAAAACCGGTCACTCAAAGGTTTTTACTTTTTTGAGGCACTTCTTGATCATTTTGAAGCGCAATTTTTTTAGGGCTTCAATATTACACCATATCACAGACACTGATAACACGTAGGGCCGTGTATCTCAGATTTAACATTGTTAAACGATCCCTTTAAGAAATAAGAATGATAGACTATAAGAATAGCAACGATTACTCACTAGAGGTGTTGAGTTCGATCTGTGGCCAAGGTCTCCATCAAGTGGTTCTTAAACTTGGTATTCGCATATCGGATGCTTCCTTTATCGTAGAAGCAGTCATGATCTCCGAAGAATTCTACAAGTCTTTGCTCTGTTGGAGCATCGAATTCGTACTTTTCCTCTCTCAGTTTCCCTGTTACATCTTCCACGCTATCAAACTGCCGTGTTGATGGTTCGCCCTCCTCCTCGTCGTCGTCATCTTCCACCGCCTCCTACCGGTCGCTTCCGATGGCCATCTTTTTCTTGATTTTCTTTTTGCTGCTCTCCTCCTCTTTCTCCTTCCTCCTCATCTCTTTCCTTACGTTTGTTTCCCTTCCCCTTCTTCCCTCTGACAGATTTCCCTTTTGGTCCCATATTTCTTCGACGATGCACCCTCGATGAACACTATGAACAGAGTGAGGATTTAAACTTCGCGCGCTTGGCTTTATAAACTGCTAAAACCTCAAAATTAGCATGATCTGTGTACGTACACCTTACGAGCACCTTACGAACGCCAGGAGTCGTTCGTACGAAGACCATAAGAATCTCCGCTCGTAAGGAGTTCTTACGAACGCCATAAGAGCCCTTTATGAACAACGGCGTTCTTACGTTCATCGTAATAATTTGAAGCTTCTAGAATTGTCCCTCGACCCTACGAAATGTACGAAGATCTTGCGTGGTTCTTACGATGTAATTACGGCGTCCTTACGGCCGCCTTACGAAGAGAGTGTTTCGTACGATGCTAAAAAAAATCTTGGACAAGACCATCGACCAATTTGTGATCTTACGGTCTACGAACGCTGGTTTCGTACGGCCTTCTTAAGGAGATCTTACGAAATGGTCTGAAAATCGTTCGTACGTACGGCGTTCGTAAGGGTATTTGTGACCAAGGCATAAGTTATAGAAAATGAAATTGACATGATAAAGGTTTTTCATGCAATGAAATAATACGAACGGAAATTGTAACAGGTACTATTTTTATTTTGTATTCCATTTGAATTTGTTTTCATTTGTCTATTTTCTTGTTCATTACTTTCTCCATTTTATTTGAAAACTTCACACACTAATTTAAAACCCAAATATACACACTCGTGACAGAATGCATTACATGTTAATGTAAGTAACTGCAATAATGTAAAAAGGGTGAAATATTCTCTTTTTGTTATTACATATCCCGATGGAATGTAAAGTTGACCGCAGGCATTTTCCTCTTTTACATAACTTTTTTTATTTTCATATTTTTGATGTGTGCGTAAGCATACACAGTGAAATAAAAATGGGAAAATATGTGTTCAAAGTGGTGCAAAGAAATATTAAATTAAACACAAACATAACAGAAGAGGAAGAATGGAATAAACACTTACTGAAGATACTGAAGTGCCTGTGTGGCCTTCCTGCATGAGCTCCAATCGTAACCTCTTAGCGTTCTCGCTTTCACTCTCACACGCGGCGGCTAGAATGTGTTCGGCCAAAGCTGAGGTGAGATGGGGTGGAGTGGGTCTTAATGACTGCAGGGGGGGTAAAGAATGAAGATGATGTTGATTGGTAATTTTTAGTATAAACAAAGGTGGTTTGATAGGGAGAAAGGGGAGGGGGTCAACAAATAGGATGGGTAATATTCGAGATAGTTGGTGGTTTTTTAAACTTTCGTAAGTTCACACTTTGTGAGGAGAGGCTGAACATTAGAACAAAAACAGATTGTTCTGTTAGGAGCAATTGAGCAGACACATTTTCCTTCTTTTTCTTCTTCTCCTTTTACCCGTCCTCCTTCTCCTCTTCTTCCTTCTTCTCTTCCTACTCCTCCTCCTCCTCCTTCTCTTGCTTTTTCTTCTTCTTCTTCTTCTTCTTCTTCTTCTTCTTCTTCTTTTCCTCCTTCTCTCCCTCCTTCTTCTTTTTTCCTATCTTTTTTTTTAACGCCACATGAATATGCTTCTAAAATATCATGGTTGTGGCTGAACTCAGTCATAATCATTAAACACTCCAAGAGACACCAACATAATTATTCTGATATTACAAAGTTTTTGTTATCTGAAGATGTATTTTCTTGCCCATACATACCGAGTCCAGCCCATTTTGGTCCCGTTGACGTTTCATTCGTCGACAGCTTTTGAGGTAGGTTCGGATTCTCTTTCGGGCTCGTTCGTGATACTCCGGAAACTGTCGGTAACAGGCTTCAATGATGGCCTGTATCTTTTCTTTGGGTTGTTTGGAGATCGGAACCATTCGGTCCAGGTTCTCGTCCACGAATAATCTGACGAACACCTGGATCGGATGAAAAAGAAACCAAGTATTACGTTAAGGAAAAATAAAATGTTGCCTTAATATCTTTTCGTGAACATGGTTAAAGTAAAAACTTCCTTTTCATTTTGTTTGAATTGTCTTGCAAAAGTATCATACAAATTATGACAAATATATTCTGACAAAACTTTACATTACAAATCTGTTCGAATTCACAATTTCCTGTGTGGCAAAAAAAAATATCAAATGTCGTGTTGACCAAAATGCAAAGTCGATTTGAGAAAGAACAAATAAGAAAACGATTCGACCTAAACACCAAAACAGTTCATCTCATTATAATATGTTCATTACATTATATATATGCGATCTTTTCTGCATTCAAACGTTATGCGCATGGCATCACATCACAGACATTGACATGATTGTGTGAAATGTCTTCTATGTTATAATAACAATTTTCCATTAAATTTGACACCTCCCATGCTATATGGTTTAATGAAACAAGATAAATAATAGCTTAAAGAGAGGTATGATATTTAAAACCGGATACCATTTGTCTCTTTCCTCATACACACGCCAAATTAGACATGCAGTCATTAATCCTATCTCTCTCTCTCTCTCTCTGCCTTACTTTTTTTCTGAGTGTCTCTGTCTGCCTGTCTTTCCTCTCCCCTCTCCTTCCGAAACTCTATTAATTTCTCTTTGTGTTTGTCCGTCTCTCTCACCAGGCGCGCCGGAAGCAGTTTGGGATTGGGGGGGGGGGGGGCAAACATTCCAGGGGGCTCACCTTCCAGGGGCAGAGACGTAACGAGCAAAAACGTTTGGAAGGGGGGGGGGGCAGAAGAAAAATCTGCATCACCATCACTCTTACACGTTACATGCAGGGCAGGGCAGGCCCCGCGGAACGTTTTTCAAAGTGGATTATCAACAATCAGGTAGAGCGTAAAATGGCGGGGTCCAGGGGGCAGAGCCCCCGGAAGCTCAGGGGTTTTAGGTATTTAATAACGGTCAGATGAGCATACAGGGGACCGCCTTAGGGCCCTTGGTGGGGTTTGGGGGCGAAGCCCCCGTAAGTTCTGTGGTTTTAGACATTTTATTACGGTCGGATGAGCATCCAGGGCCCCACCTTAGGGCCCTTGTTGGGGTCCAGGGGGCAGAGCCCCCGGAAGCTCGGGGGGTTTAGGTATTTAATAACGGTCAGATGAGCATCCAGGGCCCCGCCTTAGGGCCCTTGGTGGGTCCGGGGGCAGAGCCCTCGTAAGCTCTGGGGTTTTGGGCATATAATTACGGTCAGATGAGCATCCAGGGCCCCGCCTTAGGGCCCTTGGTGGGTCCGGGGGCAGAGCCCCCGTAAGCTCGGGGGTTTTAGGTATTTAATAACGGTCAGATGAGCATCCAGGGCTCCGCCTTAGGGCTCTTGGTGGGATTCCAGGGGGCAGAGCCCCCGGAAGCTCGGGGTTTTTAGGTATTTAATTACGGTCAGATGAGCATACAGGGACCGCCTTAGGGCCCTTGGTGGGGTCTGGGGGTTGAGCCCCCGTAAGCTCTGGGGTTTTAGGCATTTAATTACGGTCAGATGAGCATAGTTTGATACCTCATTTGTGACATTGGCAGGTCACTTATTTTTTCTCTCTCTCTTTCTTTTTCTCTGTAACAAACGTTTTCAACAATTGAGGGTGGCACGAGTCCCCGAGCCCAGCCGTTTTGCAGACCCTAACATAAATGCTTCTCGATAAGCATATTTTTCGCCCGACTGTAAATTTGGGAATTTCTAATTTTCCAACAAACGCATAAAAAGGTATGACTTTAAAAAAAATGAGAAAATATACCGGAAAATCATGTCATTTCAGCAACATTTGTAAATCACTGGTATCGAATAAAAAAAAATACCCCCCCCCCCCCATCAGTACGCCAGCGTTCAGGGGCTCATAAGCTTCTCACCCCTATAACAAAAAACAGACACGTTTTCCCATTCTCTCGCAATATGTCCACGATATGCGCGTATCGCTATTATAAAAACCTCCATTGATAAATATAGGTAGCATGCGCAATGTTTAGGAAATTTAATTCCTGTTAACTTTCCTTTTCTTTGAGTGGAATTTCATACGTCATTTAATTCAGGTTTTTATTATTGTTATGTTCTTTTGGGTTAAAAATACAAACCATCTTTACTCCTTTACTGCTTTTTTTTTTTTGAGGGGGGGGGGCGGCGTTTTTTGGGGGGGGGCAAAAATGCGTTTTGCCCCCCCCCCCCCCCCAACTTTTTTGATTTGGGGGGCAGCTGCCCCCCCTGCCCCCCCCCCCCCCATCCCACTTCCGGCGCCTATGTCTCTCACCCTCTCACCCTTCCTGCACTTCTTCCACTATATCTCCCTGTCCTTCTCCCCGTATCTCTTCGCGTTTCTCTCTTTCCCTCCCCCCCCCCCCCTCTCTCTCTCTCTCTCTATCTCTCTTTCTCTCTTTGCATGCACCTTTCCCTACCAAAAGTAACCACTTATTCATAACGAAACAAGGAAGTGGCGGCCCTACAATCATCATGCAGTCCCAATTATAGGCATGATAAGGGACTCCTTTCAAAGAGTAGATCACGCTATCCTACCCACGAAGTACTTCATATTTCCTCCTTAAGTTTCCATGCATCTGTCGAACATACATCCATTCATAAATGCCAGTCCAAATTGGTTTATGCGACAATTGCAGACGTTGGTGCTATGTCAGTTTAAAGCAAACACCAGTTCCATACACTTCAGGGAACGTCGTTAAAAGGTTTAGCCTGGGAAAGGATTACAATTAGTTTCTGTATATAGTGATTTTTGTTCTAACCGAAACGTATAATCTTGATCAATATTGATTTTATAAACCTCAAATAAGAAACCCGAAGAAAACAATATCAGCAGAGAAACTAGAAATGCAATCGTGTCACAACGATGTGCGTGCAATGACGCCATGTTTATACGTGTCAAACGAAGGAGCTACTCTCGGACTATGAAATGTGGTGTCCCACAAGGATCGATACTCGGTCCTTTATTGTTTCTACTGTATGTTAATGATATCTCGAACTCAACTACATCATTACAATATATTATATTTGCTGATGATACTAATGTGTTTTGCTCCAATTCCGATTTTCGATCACTTCAGAGAATTCTGAACACCGAGCTACCTAAGCTGTCTTTGTGGTTTAGGAGCAACAAATTGTCTCTGAATCTGAAAAAAACTAATTATATTCATTTTCAAAGCAGGAAAAATGCAACTGATAAACCTATACCTGAAATAGTCTTGGATGGTGAATATTTGGAGAAAAAACAAAATACTAAATTTCTTGGAACTATCATCAATGAAAATCTGAAATGGAGTGATCATGTACATTACGTTTCAAAGAGAGTGTCACGCACTGTTGGTTTACTGTATAAGTTAAAACATTATGTGCCTTTGAATATTCTATATATGCTATACAATTCCTTGATTCTTCCTTACATGTCTTATTGCAATATACTGTGGGCAGACTCAAAAGTATATACTGATAAAATGCTACTTTTACAAAAGAAAGCGATTCGTGTGTGTACCAATGCTGGATATCGCGATCACACTGATCCCCTATTCGCGAGGTTAAAAACTCTGAAAGTAACTGATATTAACTTTTTACAAAAAGCACTGTTCATGTTCCGTCTACATAATGATTCCCTACCTTCCCACTTCCCACCAATGTTTTGTTTGAATAGAAATATTCATACATACCCAACCAGACAATCAAATAAATACCATTTATGTAATCCTAAAACAACAATGGCTATGAAATCTATAAGACATTCTGGTCCGGATATTTGGAACTCACTGTCCGTTGACATCCGTAACTTGAAGTCAGTATATACTTTCAAGAAAAGTGTGAAATCAATTTTATTGAGCAAATATTGACAAATCTCTTAAATTAACACATGATATCATCATATATGTTTGTCAGCATTTCCTTGATATAGCAGGAAAATCCCCCTCCCATGCACCCTCTATCCCATTTTTTTTGGGGGGGGGGTTGCAAGTCACTGTTTATTTTTTTTTGTTATTTTCCCCCAATTATGTTCTGTAATTTACTTTACTTTACAATCGTTATGATTTTAAATGTTTCTGGGCTGCAAGCGTATCAAGCTGTCACGCTTAGGCTGTAGCCCTTCTGTATCATCACCTCTTCGAGCGTATGTATCTATGATTTACTGAATGTGGAAATGTAATTTAACTTATGTTTTATACTCATGTAAAGACATTGTCACATTATTGTTATAACCTATGATGATTCAGTAACCAATAAATATTTCAACTATTTCAACTATTTCAACTATTTCAATATGTAAGAAGTCTGTAGCTTCTGTGATAGTGGAGATAGTTAGGGCGAAAGAAAGGTCACCAAAACGGCCCGAAACGGAAAAAAATGGTGCCTGGACGGTCACGCATGAGGGTTTCCGGAGAACGAAGAATTTAGTGACCTTGAAGGAATGCTAGAGACTACGCCTACGAATTTTGAAGGGAATTGGAGTAGAGGAAGGGATCTAGAAAGGGCTCGCAAGCACTGTGTGCAAAACCAATAGGACTTGGTGCATGATGAACATGTTGCGACACGTGCTTTGGCACGAACGGCCGCCCATACTAACACAACCGAATAACAGTCTTAAACAATGACGTCATGGCCGAAACGTGTTATAATAGGGCGGAAACTCGGCGGAATTCGTATAGTGACCCCTGGTTCAAATGCGAATTACTCACAATTTTCTGCGTGAACATATACACCGATACGGGCGAATTTTCATGGATGTGAGCCCTCTACGTTTATCATTACACGCTGGGGGGCTTCTATCAGCTTGCGCTTTCATCTTGCATGCAACGATCATTGCTTTCTCACAGACAAACCACTTATTATTCCTTGCCGCTTTCGGACATTTCAACTTCATTTTGTCTAAATTTATTTAATTTACGATGGATGAATGGGTAGATGATGTCCGTCATTGGCGAGTTTTGCGTGCGTTTTCGGCAATCGAAGTTTGGGAGACGCCGTTGTAACGGTGTCCCACATATTCATTATCGTGTATGTTAACATGCAGATGATTTTATTGAATTGAAGAGAGTGAGAGACGGAATGATTTAGAGTTAGAATATAAATAATTCAAGGAATTTTAGCTAGCTGGAGCAGAGTTGTGAGTTCGATCTTACGGTACGGAGGCACTCTCACCACACCGCCAGTAGATGCGGGCCTAAGTACGAACGAGCTCTCGCTCATTCAACTTTCCCATTCAGGTGCTATCCAGAAGCCCCCCAGCTGCCCCCCAACTGTAGCGCCACTTACGGCGGCTTGCGTGGAAGGTCGCCCAAAGTGTATTTGTGTATACCATACTTGGTATCATTCGAAAGGGCACTTCAGTGCGGTCAGCTTGAAGCCATTGTCATCTGCGCAAAACGTACTGCACGCATCAAACGCGCTATTACGTAAAGCATAGTAAATTCATCATTTTTGGCGATAACTTGGCAAAGAGGGCATTACAATTTACTAAACTTAGCAGACAGTTGTCACGTATATGGATACATGTGTCTGCAAGTTTCATTGATGTAGGTATAAAGATCACCGGTTTAGAGCAAGTTGAAGTTATTTCTCAATTTTTCTTAAAAATGGCGAATTTGGAGGGCAATTTTCTCAAATTTGGTCAGTGATAGGGTATATAATTTTGTATATTGCTGGAAAGGGCATATCTTCAAGTATCTAAATCCAAAAAAGAGTACGGGTTTGCCAAGCCATAATGGAGATACGGCCACAGAAAGAAAGCCAGTTCCCAGAACTTTATAGGGCGCTATTTATGTTTTGCAAAGCCATTGGAGCGTGAAATTTGGCATGGCTATGCGCAATTATGAGATAAAGATACTGTGCGATTTAATTACAAAACAGAATTTATATGAGAAAGTTATGGCAGTTTTAGATTATTTAGGGCTCCATTTTCCAAGAATTTGAGAGATTGTTGACGGAGACGGTTTCAGATTTGAATTTTGAGTATGAAGATGGCATTTTGAAAGGCAAGTTATACATCGCAGATTAAAGAACATCTCTTAGACTATCTAGAGGAATTTGTTAGAAGTTTGTAGGATCTAGGATAGTGGAGATAGGAAGGAAGAAAGAAAGGCCTTAAAATGGACCAGAAACGGACAAAATGGCGCCTGGACGGTCATGCATGAGTGATTTCGAAAATCGAAAAAGTAGGTGACCTTGATGAGATGCTAAAGATGATGCCTACGAAATTTGAAAGGAAAAGGACTTAAGGAAAGTACCTAACCAGGAATAACAAGCACTATGTGCAAAACGAATGGGATTTTTGGACGATAAGGAAAAGGAGAATACTAGAAATGCAATCGTGTCAGAACGATGTGCGTGCAATGACGCCGTGTTTCTACGTGTCAAACGAAAGAGCTTCTCTCGGACTATCCAGAGCAATTTGCACGAAGTCTGTAGCTTCTGTGATATTGGAGATAGGTAGGGCGAAAGAAAGGCATCAACAGTGACCTTGATGGGATGGTACTATGCCTACGAAGTTTGAAAGAAATTGGGATAGGGGAAAGAACCTAGAAATTCTAGGGCTCGCAAGCACTGCGTGCACAAACCAATGGGATTTGGTGCATGTTTGACATTGCAATCAAGTTCGTTCTGGGGGCCAAAAGCGTGAACCCGATATGCCCCATAGACAATGCGTGTAATGAATGGGCGGAAAACGTGCAGGATCTGTATTATGGCCGGAGTTAAATTGTTTTTTCTCTCTCTCTTTACGTCTCTTTATGGGCCGTATTTGGTATCATTAGAAAGTGAATTTCAGGGTTGTTATTGTAAACCACTCTCTTTTTTTCTATAATAATCCTATCGAAACATGTGATGTAAAATAGATTTAAAGGACAAAATGGCGTCTTAAATGGCCCCCTTGACCAATTTCAATAATCCGGCCAGGAGGTGCCCTGCGTATTGGAACTCGGCATGTCACTGCAAATTTTCAAGGAAAAAAAAGGACGTTTAAGGGGCGAAAAGCAGTCTGAAAAAATGACGTCTTAGCCGAAACGTGTTAGGTTTGGGCGGAAACTCGGCGGAATTCGTGAAGTGATCTTTGTTCAAATGCGATTTACTCACAATTTTCTGTGTGAACATATATAATACTTGGTATCATTCGAAAGGGCACTTCAGTGCGGTCAGCTTGAAGCCATTGTCATCTGCGCAAAACGTACTGCACGCATCAAACGCGCTATTACGTAAAGCATAGTAAATTCATCATTTTTGGCGATAACTTGGCAAAGAGGGCATTACAATTTACTAAACTTAGCAGACAGTTGTCACGTATATGGATACATGTGTCTGCAAGTTTCATTGATGTAGGTATAAAGATCACCGGTTTAGAGCAAGTTGAAGTTATTTCTCAATTTTTCTTAAAAATGGCGAATTTGGAGGGCAATTTTCTCAAATTTGGTCAGTGATAGGGTATATAATTTTGTATATTGCTGGAAAGGGCATATCTTCAAGTATCTAAATCCAAAAAAGAGTACGGGTTTGCCAAGCCATAATGGAGATACGGCCACAGAAAGAAAGCCAGTTCCCAGAACTTTATAGGGCGCTATTTATGTTTTGCAAAGCCATTGGAGCGTGAAATTTGGCATGGCTATGCGCAATTATGAGATAAAGATACTGTGCGATTTAATTACAAAACAGAATTTATATGAGAAAGTTATGGCAGTTTTAGATTATTTAGGGCTCCATTTTCCAAGAATTTGAGAGATTGTTGACGGAGACGGTTTCAGATTTGAATTTTGAGTATGAAGATGGCATTTTGAAAGGCAAGTTATACATCGCAGATTAAAGAACATCTCTTAGACTATCTAGAGGAATTTGTTAGAAGTTTGTAGGATCTAGGATAGTGGAGATAGGAAGGAAGAAAGAAAGGCCTTAAAATGGACCAGAAACGGACAAAATGGCGCCTGGACGGTCATGCATGAGTGATTTCGAAAATCGAAAAAGTAGGTGACCTTGATGAGATGCTAGAGATGATGCCTACGAAATTTGAAAGGAAAAGGACTTGAGGAAAGTACCTAACCAGGAATAACAAGCACTACGTGCAAAACGAATGGGATTTTTGGACGATAAGGAAAAGGAGAATATTAATGGGGCAGAATGTGAACGAAAACAAGGCAATGACGAAGGTCGTCATTGCAAATATTAATGGGGCAGAATGTGAACGAAAACAAGGCAATGACGAAGGTCGTCATTGCAACTAGAAATGCAATCGTGTCACAACGATGTGCGTGCAATGACGCCATGTTTCTACGTGTCAAACGAAAGAGCTTCTCTCGCCCTATCCAGAGCAATTTGTACGAAGTCTGTAGCTTCTGTGATATTGGAGATAGGTAGGGCGAAAGAAAGGCCTCAACAGTGACCTTGATGGGATGGTAGTGACTATGCCTACGAAGTTTGAAAGAAATTGGGATAGGTGAAAGAACCTAGAAATGGCTCGCAAGCACTGCGTGCAAAAACCAATGGGATTTGGTGCATATGTTCGTCATTGCAATCAAGATTGTTCTGGGGGCCAAAAGCGTGAACCCGTTATGCCCCATATATATATATATTATATCTATATCAATGAAACTTTGCAGATATATGTATCCATATACGTGACAACTGTCTGCCAAGTTTAGTAACATTCGAATATGTCAGCGCAAAGTTATCGCCAAAAATGATGAATTTGCTATGCATTACGTAATAGCGCCTATAATGCGTGCAGTACATTGCGCGCAGATGACAATGGTGTCAAACTGACCGCAATGAAGTGCCCTTTCGAGTGATACCAAGTATGGTATATTTTCACACAGAGAATTTTGAGTAAATCACATTTGAACAAGGGACACCATACGAATTCCGCCGAGTTTCCGCCCAATATTATAACACGTATCGGCTATGACGTCATTTTTTCAGACTACTTTTCGCCCCCTAAACGTCCTTTTTTTTCCTTGAAATTTTGCAGTGACATTCCAAGTTGCAATACGCAGGGCACCTTTTGGCCGGATTTTTGAAATTGATCAAGGGGGCCATTTAAGACGCCATTTTGTCCTATAAATCTATTTTACATCGCGTGTTTCGATATGATTATCATAGAAAAAAAGAGAGTGGTTTACAATAACAACCATGAAATTCTCTTTCTAATGATACCAAATACGGCCCATAAAGAGACATAAAGATAGAGAGAAAAAACAAATTAACTCCAGTCATAATACAGATCCTGTACGTTTTCCGCCCATTCATTACACGCATTGTCTATGGGGCATATCGGGTTCACGCTTTTGGCCCCCAGAACGAACTTGATTGCAATGTCAAACATGCACCAAATCCCATTGGTTTGTGCACGCAGTGCTTGCGAGCCCTTTCTAGGTTCTTTCCCCTATCCCAATTTCTTTCAAACTTCGTAGGCATAGTACCATCCCATCAAGGTCACTGTTGATGCCTTTCTTTCGCCCTACCTATCTCCAATATCACAGAAGCTACAGACTTCGTGCAAATTGCTCTGGATAGTCCGAGGGAAGCTCTTTCGTTTGACACGTAGAAACACGGCGTCATTGCACGCACATCGTTCTTACACGATTGCATTTCTAGTTGCAATGACGAACCTTCGTCATTGCCTTGTTTTCGTTCACATTCTTCTTATTAATATTTGCAATGACGAACCTTCGTCATTGCCTTGTTTTCGTTCACATTCTGCCCCATTAATATTCTTATCGTCCAAAAATGCCATTCGTTTTGCACGTAGTGTTTGTTATTCCTAGTTAGGTGCTTTTCTCATGTCCTTTTCATTTCAAATTTCATAGGCATAGTCTCTAGCATCTCATCAAGGTCACCTACTTTTTCGATTTTCGAAATCACTCATGCATGACCGTCCAGGCGCCATTTTGTCTGTTTCTGGTCCATTTTAAGGCCTTTCTTTCTTCCTTCCTATCTCCACTATCCTAGATCCTACAAATTTCTAACAAATTCCTCTAGATAGTCTAAGAGATGTTCTTTCATCTGCGACGTATAACCTGCCCTTTAAAATGCCATCTTCGTACTCAAAATTCAAATCTGAAACCGACTCCGTCAAAAATCTCTCAAATTCTGGAAAAATGGACCCCTAAAAATCTAAAACTGCCATAACTTTCTCATGTAAATTCCGTTTTGTATTTAAATCTCACAGTATCCTTACCTCATAATTGCACAAAGCCATGCCAAATTTCATGCTCCAATGGCTATGCAAAACATAAATAGCGCCCTCTAAAGTTCTGGGAATTGGCTTTCTTTCTGTGGCCGTATCTCCATTATGGCTTGGCAAACCCGTACCCTTTTTTGGATTTAGATACTTGAAGATATGCCCTTTCCAGCCATATATAAAATTATATACTCTATCACTGACCAAATTTGAGAAAATTGCCCTCCAAATTCACCATTTTCAAGAAAATTGTGAAATAACTTCCAACTTGCTCTAAAATGGCGATCCTTAGACCTACATCAATGAAACTTGGCAGACATATGTATCCATATACGTGACAACTGTCTGCCAAGTTTGGTAAAATTTAAATATGTCAGCGCAAAGTTATCGCCAAAAATGATGAATTTACTATGCATTACGTAATAGCGCGTTTAATGCGTGCATTACATTAAACGCTGATAACAGTGGTTTCACACTGACCGCAATGAAGTGCCCTTTCGAATGATACCAAGTATAGTATATGTTCACACAGAAAATTGTGAGTAAATCGCATTTAAACAAAGGTCACTATACGAATTCCGCCGAATTTCCGCCCGATTATAACACGTATCGGCTATGACGTCATTTTTTCAGACTGCTTTTCGCCCCTTAAACGTCCTTTTTTTCCCTTGAAAATTTGCAGTGACATGCCGAGTTCCAATACGCAGGGCACCTCTTGGCCGGATTTTTGAAATTGGTCAAGGGGGCCATTTAAGACGCCATTTTGTCCTATAAATCTATTTTACATCACGTGTTTCGATAGGATTATCATAGAAAAAAAGAGAGTGGTTTACAATAACAACCATGAAATTCCCTTTCTAATGATACCAAATACGGCCCAAAAAGAGACATAAAGAGAGAGAGAAAAAACGATTTAACTCCGGTCATAATACAGATCCTGTACGTTTTCCGCCCATGCATTACACGCATTGTCTATGGGGCATATCGGGTTCACGCTATTGGCCCCAGAACGATCTTGATTGCAATGACGAACATGCACCAAATCCCATTGGTTTTTGCACGCAGTGCTTGCGAGCCCTTTCTAGGTTCTTTCCCCTATCCCAATTTCTTTCAAACTTCGTAGGCATAGTCACTTCCATCCCATCAAGGTCACTGTTGAGGCCTTTTTTTCGCCCTACCTATCTCCAATATCACAGAAGCTACTAGACTTCGTACAAATTGCTCTGGATAGTCCGAGAGAAGCTCTTTCGTTTGACACGTAGAAACATGGCGTCATTGCACGCACATCGTTGTGACACGATTGCATTTCTAGTCTTACTTCCTCCTCTTCTTCTTGTCGTCCGGAATCCCATTCGTTTTGCACGTAGTGCTTGTTATTCCTAGTTAGGTGCTTTCCTCATGCCCTTTTCCTTTCAAATTTCGTAGGCATCATCTCTAGCATCTCATCCAGGTCACTACATTCTTCGATTTTCGAAATCACTCATGCATAACCGTCCATGCGCCATTTTGTCCGTTTCTGGTCCATTTAAAGGCCTTTCTTTCTTCCTTCCTATCTCCACTATCCTAGATCCTACAACCTTCTAACAAATTCCTCTAGATAGTCTAAGAGATGTTCTTTAATCTGCGACGTATAACCTGACCTTCAAAATGCCGTCTTCGTACTCGAAATTCAAATCTGAAACCGACTCCGTCAAAAATCTCTCAAATTCTCGAAAATTTGACCCCTAAATAATCTAAAACTGCCATAACTTTCTCATATGAATTCCGTTTTGTATTTAAATCTCACAGTATCTTTATCTCATAATTGCACATAGCCCTGCCAAATTTCACGCTCCAATGGCTTTGCACAACATAAATAGCGCCCTCTAAAGTTCTGGGAATTGGCTTTCTCTCTGTGGCCGTATCTCCATAATGGCTTGGCAAACCCGTACCCTTTTTTGGATTTAGATACTTGAAGATATGCCCTTTCCAGCCATATACAAAATTATATACCCTATCACTGACCAAATTTGAGAAAATTGCCCTCCAAATTCGCCATTTTCAAGAAAATTGAGAAATAACTTCAACTTGCTCTAAACCGGCGATCTTTATACCTACATCAATGAAACTTGGCAGACACATGTATCCATATACGTGACAACTGTCTGCTAAGTTTAGTAAATTGTAATGCCCGCTTCGCCAAGTTATCGCCAAAAATGATGAATTTACTATGCTTTACGTATTAGCGCGTTTGATGTGTGCAGTACGTTTTGCGCAGATGACAATGGTGTCAAACTGACCGCACTGAAGTGCCCTTTCGAATGATACCAAGTATGGTATATGTTCACGCAGAAAATTGTGAGTAAATCGCATTTGAACAAGTACGAATTCCGCCGAGTTTCCATGACGTCATTTTTTAAGACTGTTATTCGGTTGTGTTAGTATGAGCGGCCGTTCGTGCCAAAGCACGCGTCGTAACATGTTCATCATGCACCAAGTCATATTGGTTTTGCACGCGGTGCTTGCGAGCCCTTTCTAGATCCCTTCCTCTACTCCAATTCCCTTCAAAATTCGTAGGCGTAGTCTTTAGCATTCCTTCAAGGTCACTAAATTCTTCGTTCTCCGGAAACCCTCATGCGTGACCGTCCAGGCACCATTTTTTCCGTTTCGGGCCGTTTTGGTGACCTTTCTTTCGCCCTAACTATCTCCACTATCACAGAAGCTACAGACTTCTTTCATATTGCTCTGGATAGTCCGAGAGTAGCTCCTTCATTTGACACGTAAAAACATGGCGTCATTGCACGCACATCGTTGTGACACGATTGCATTTCTAGTATTATAATTGTTATCATTATTATTATTACTATTATTATCATCATTATGACTTATTAAGTAAGCAAATATCATTCCCCAAAACCTGGGGGGGATGATTGTACATGCCATCCCCCCACCTTGTGAGGTGGGGGGGATGCATCCCCCTCATCCCCCCCCCCCCCCCCGTTGTCTACGCCCCTGCCCCTAGCAAACCCTCATCTTATTCGATGGTCTTGCTTGATCTTTTTTAAAATTTCATCCAAGTTGTAGAACCAATGCCCCCAACCAAACATATCCCCATCGATGCCTTGACCAAAGCTACGTCATAATTCATATGATTATGTATACCATCAATCTTGTCGAGAGAAGAAGCCATACATGTTCATAGAGTGGGGGCGAGGGTTTGGACAAATCGAGATTTTCCGTCATCTCTATATCCCGCCCCCCCCCCCCCCACTCAGTGTTATTTAGGGTACGCGTATGCTCGTTCCCTCTTTTTGAAAGCACCCCCTATCTGAGGACTGCCAACATTTCCGAACCCCCCTTTCGCTGGCTTTTCGCGGGCTTTTCCTGCCTTGGAGACCCCCCTAAATACGGAAAATGCTCAATGTACCCCCCCCCCCTAAATTCTGAATAATTTCTCAGGAGTCCAAAGAGATGAGAGAAAAAAAGAAAAACACCCCCTTTTTAAAGAAATCTCTGGGTGAAAAGTCAAATACACCCCTTTTTTTACAATTCTCGGGCCGGACTTTGTCGCACGAAAAGTACCCCTTTACCGGACATTTTCAAGAGATTAATTATTACTATATTGAACTATTAGACTGGCTATCTCATCAACTCAGCTCTCAATTAACATAAGAAAAAGAGCATCATGGGGGACCAATGGTCATCGATTAGGCATTGTTTTCTATATAGAGGGAGCAAGTAGCTACAAGTAGTATAAACTTCCATGATTGTCTTCGCTATGATGAAGAGCTGTGGGGTAGCTACAAAGGGGCACGAGGGCACCTGTCTTCCCCCCCCCCCCCACCCATGGAAAGATAAATAAAAGAAAAATAACAACAACAAAAAGAGAGGAAATGAGCCAGCAAGGGACAGGGGAAAGCTTAAATGAATATAAAATGAAAGGACCCTTTCCCCATCCTTTCCTAAGCAATGGCCTTGTTTGCATTTAATCCACCTACACACACTAAACCCCGCCCGGCCACCCCCATGATACCAGTGCCCCTCAATGTCTGAGGCTCATGCTACCCCACTGATGAAGGAAATTGAGATAATCAAATAACAAAATGTACTACTATCTTAAAACACAAATGATTCAATCATTCAAACACGACCATGATGACTTGCTCGAAGAAGAAACAAAATCATGATCGAAATGACTGTCCCCCAAAAAAAATATTATGGCAATAAAATAGCCTTGTCCGTCACCTACTAGTATTGTAAATTTGCGAACATAACATTAACATTATTATAATTATAAGAACGAAATATTGATGTGACAGACAATTATTGGGTACTGAAATTTGATTTGATTTTTCGAAAGTCTTTTCGATTGTCTTGAAAACTTCCCCCTCCTAGCCCTTCGATTGGATACTCACATTAAATGCCTTCAACCTCTCGGGGTCGACGCCGGTGGCGGTCTCGCCCATCTTATCGCTGTCATCATCCCCATCGTCGTCGTCGTCTTCATCTTTAATTGTGAGATCTTCGGGCGTCTCTCGACTCGATTCCCCCGACGCCGCAGCGGCACCAGCAGCCGCTAGAAGGCTGTACCCGTCACTGTTCGCTGCCGGCTAGAGTAAGAAAATGCAGAGGAAATGTTTCAAGTTATTCTTCATTTTATTGTCGAGTTCAAAAAAGGGGAAGTAGGGGTAGAAGATGGGCTAAAGATGATGATGATGATGATGATGATGATACTGATGATGATGGTAGTGGTGGTGGTGGTAATGATGATGATGGTGGTGATGATGATGGTGATGATGGTGATGATGGTGATGATGATGATGATGATGGTGATAATGATGATCATGATGAAGAAGAAGAAGCAGGAGGAAGAAGAACAAGCAAAAGCAAAAACAACAAGAAAAATGAGGAGAAGAACAAAAAGAAAACAAAATAAAAAGGAGAAAAAGAACATGATGAAGAAAAAGAAAAGCAAAGAAAAGAAGAGGAAAGAGAAGACAAAAATCACTGAAATACATGTAAAAGGTTAGCTCAACATGTTTTATTTGTTGACGAATATAACCACAACATATCTGAATGTCTTGTTTAACTGCGGCAAGTCAATTTTATTAATCTAAGTCTCACCAAAAGAGAAGGCATTGTATTTGCAGTTATCTTTGTATTTCTGAATATACGCTTATGTGACAACTTCTTAACTCTCACTATTACTCAATACAAGCCATGTATACAATGACTTATGTTTCTGTTAATTTATTTTTTTTAAACGTTTTAGCCCTCCATAGGCTATTTTATTGAGTCAAACAAACATTTTTACAATTCAATGAAATTAAGTCTTTCCTTACATGTAACTCAAACAAAACAGAATACTTTCACATTTCTCTCCTTGTTGTTCATACAAACAAATGTTGAAGTGGCTGCCATTTAGTAAAAAATGTGTTATACATACCAGATATAGAATGAATATATCTCTCGTCTTCATAATATTGAATAATTTTCTTCTTCAAAGAACTAAAATTTGGAATTTTGTTATTAAGCTTTTGAACAAATACATGTAGTTGATGCTTAATCAAAGTCACCATGCAATTTAAAGCATCGTTTCTTTTGTCTTCAAAACCAAAAATTACATTTTCTAAATTAAACTCTATCTGTAATCGAGAACCTTCATTTATCCATTTCACCGTTTCATTCCAGATTGATTTACTGATTTCACAATTGTAAAAGAAATGTACAATATCTTCCAGCACTTTTTTACAAAACGAACACTTATCGTTACTCACTATTTTCATCTTATACAGTTGCTTGTTCAAATACAGAATCCTATTTACTATCTTAAACTGAAAATATCTTAAACAAATATCTGGAGTAAAACGAAATATCATTCTATGATATTTCTGCATTCTTAGACATTCAGGGGTATAATCTAAATGTCGTTCCCATTCCAGACATATTGAGTTAACACAATTTGTTTTTCCAAGAAAAGTTTTGTAAATATATTGACAACCTTTTATGTCATGTGCTAATATTTTGATGTGACGGCATTGAAGGATCTACTACATTTTTTTCACATTTTTCAATATGCCTTTTATATCGACACTTTATAGCTTGAGTTACAGAATAATAAGACAAATAATTTAGTTTCAAGCAGAATTTTTGTTCACATTGCTCACGAGTCAGAAGTTTTCCCTTATCATCAATCAAATCATTTATACATCTGATGCCTTTTTCATACCAAGATTTAAAAAATACAGATTTTGTCAAATTTTTATTGAGCTATTTCTCCACAACGAATAAGTTAACCAATTATCTTCCTCTATACGACTCAACATAGTGTAACACGCAGATCACACGCGGAAACTGGTAGAAAAGACTCGTCACACCATTCTTTGTGTTGCGGTTCGTTTTATTTCAGGTGCAAAATAAACTAAGCCATTAAACCTGAATAAATAAACAAAGGTAAAACAATTAAATAGAAATGAGGACATGTTTGAAAAACACACATAATAGCGATAAACATAATATTCGTTCATGAATCCAAGATACACATTCCAACAATATGACGTCAAGCCGACTCATGATAATAAATGATAAACAGGTTGTTTATATTCCATTCATTAAAACTTAATCAATATTGCATGAAAATAACCAGCATCTAATCACAAATAAAGTTCTTCCATCTTTATAGATAACTTTCCCAACAAATAAATGAATACAACAATCAAGTGAACTTTGTCAAACAATCAAACATAATTCCCAATTAAAACTACATTGATTAGTGGTTTATACATTGAATATGATAACCCACTCACCCTGGCAATCTGGCCTAGAGGACTGTTTCCTCTCATTGTACCCGCTTCTTACATCTTGATTGTCAATACCTAAAGGAATAATAATTAATACAAATCATTGTGAATTATACTCTATAGATATACAACAGAAAACTGAGGAAGATTCAGACTATTAACTCTCAAAATATTACTTTTACAACTGTCTTGCAAAATACGATTATCCAGAGTTAATCTCAACAACACATTATATAACTAAAACTCCTAAAGATTACAATATAACAGATAACATAGTAATATTCAAATCATCCCAAATTACTATTACCAAATCTTAACCTAGTGCTTAACTCACTAACGAAATCAACCTACTGATGATTATACATAATATGCCACACCTTACAGAATGCATATTAATTAATTACAAACTATCGTTCAGAACGATACCAAGGTTATACACTTATACACTATTTTTTTTTTTTTTTTTTTTTTTTTTTTTTTTTGTTTTGTTTTCTGTTTTTGTTTTGTGTTTGTTGTTGTTGGTTTTGTTTTTAACGGGGGTAGGGGGTATAACAAACTTTATTCATTCGATATAACTAAGTTGATTGTAGTTTGTACTTTGTTCCAATATGTTATAAATTATAATATGTAATAGAGATACTAGTACTACAGAACAAAATATAGAGGGGGGGGGGGTTATAACAATATTAATTTATTCAATATAATTGAGATTACTGTATTTTGTACTTTGTAATTGGTTCCAATATGTTATATATTACAATTTGTATGAATTAATATTATTTATTGAGTGAATACAATAAAGAATATTACAAAACAAAAAAAACACCAAAATACTTCTACAAAAATACTAATTATCTCAATAATTATCAAACTTAACAAAAGAATAATCTTCTTACCTAATGACATGTAACACCAAAAGCTTGCAGAGTCGACCTCCCTGCCTGCCTGCCCCATGGATGGGGGTGCAGGAGTGAATCTGACAAATACCTCTGCCTTCTTTTATAACAGTTACATTCTCACAGTGATCTAGCTACCTATTCTGGGAAAGGGTCTTGTTATTGGGAGGGAGACAGGAAGTCTTTTGTTTTGGACGTTTGGGGGTTCTTATCTGATGTTTACACTTTAGGGTTTGTTTGGCGGAGTTATTACAAGTGTTCTGGAAGGGGGGGGGGGGTTCGAGTTACTAACCTCTGACCAGGTGATAGCTGTGGAATGTCATGTTTTGGCCAAATTGATAGCTTCTACTCAGAATATGTGCGAGCCATACTTCTTTGAAGTACAAAGATTGTAAACATATACACTTCTTAGTTTCTTGTTCTTCACTTCCTGAGGAGATATTGACTAGAAATAGATAGATATTTTTCACTATAAAACAGTTCAATTCTGACCTGTTACAATAGACAGCGTGAAACACATGTCTCCAAAAAGGATTAGCAACTTCATGAGACAATGCCGAAAAATATTCACCACCAAACCCTACTACAAATGGTTTTGTTAAAAACGATTGCATTAAATGACGAACATCATTACATGTTCCTAAAACCATTCTTCGAAGCCATGTTAACTTTAGTGACATGTTAAAAAACTCAATATCTGGCATTTTAAGTCCCCCTTCTTCATATGTACCAACAACCTGTTTCCTACTAATTGTATCTGGCTTATTCTTCCATATAAAGTTAAAGAACTTAACTTTTATGGTTTTCATTAACTTAGCTGAAGGATCTGGGATTGCCATAAAAAGATGATTAAACTGTGGTTACAGTAATGATTTAGCAACTGTAACTTTTCCAAGAACCGTAATGTTCCTTTTGATCCAAGAAATCATCTGGCGTTTTACTTTGTCAAAAATTCTATCATAGTTATTATTATGTTCTTATAAAAGACCAGTTGGAGAGCTTTGATTGAACTAATAAGTTGTATAGCTTTATTGAGGCTCTATGTCAGTCAGACATCTTTGTAGGCATCTCCTGTACAAGTACTCATTGTTTCATAACATGACCTGGCATGAGTCATGGGTTGCAGGTCATTCTATATTTAGTTATACATGCTAGTCTGTATTTGCAGACTCTGTTAAACTACATGTAGCTATCACTACACCTCCCTTCTTTAAAAGAGGTTTACATATAAAACTTCTTAAACTGTACAGAGTGACAGGGTGGACTACCTGTACACTCGCGACTGTACTAGGGCATTATTCTGTCCCTTAAAGCTGGAGTACTGTCGCTTTTAAATATATAACTTATTACGCGACAGTCCATATCTTTCAAGGTTGCGATTCGCGAAACTGGAATTCTCCGTTGAGGTTGAGTGATATCTGTTGATTTCTGTAATCAAAGTGACTGATTAAATCCGGTTATATTTTTAAACTATAACATGCAAATATATATATCATGCTCATGCAATCCTGCAGTTATGTTTTAAAGTCCAAGTTTAATTCTGTAACTATAAACTATTTACAAAACGCGAAAGTCTTTCTCTGTAGTTCGCTTTCATTTATTTACAAGTTCAAGCGATCTGGCGGTTTAATAACTCGTCCGCTTCTGGTTCTGGTTGATGACGTAGTTGAGCTTTCTTCAGATGCTGGTTGTTCTGTAGCTTCTGCAGTGTCATCTAGCTCGAAGTCATCCTGTGTTGGTAGTGGAATAGACTCGGCTTGTTGTTGACGTGGGACTGGCCTGATGTGACGTCTGTTTCTGCGACGAATCTCTCCTGTTTCTGTCTCGATCTGGTATGATCTGTTTCGATCCTGGACAGACCTGACAATACCACGTTTCGACCAGGTGTTGGTTTTCATGTCTTGGAGTATGACATGATCTCCAGGCTTTAGCTTTGACAAGTCTCGAGCATGTTTGTCGAATCGCTCTTTTTGCTTCACCTTATGATCCTCCTTTCTTCCCCTCACTGATCGAGTATTGACCTGTTTTGGTCTGGACATTAGGCATGAAGTACAACTTAGGACCATTTCAGTGATGTCTGTGTTGATTCTGGGCCAATAGATGACTTCTCTAGCACGTTTCTTACACTTCTCGATGCCTAAGTGTCCTTCATGGATTTTGTTTAGCATGAACCTTCTCATAGACGTGGGAACCACTATTTTGGTGCCTTTGAAGATGATGCCATCTGCTTCAGAGAGTTCACTCCTGATGTTCCAGTATTCCCTGACTCTAACTGGACATTGCTGCTTCGTTTCCGGCCAACCATCTCTGATGATGCCTAGCAGCTCTTGCAGTTGATCATCTTTCTTTGTCTCTTCGACAATCTGATTTCGTTTGTTTGATGTAACTGGCATGCTCTTGACAATAGCATCTACGTAGACTCTGATATCTTCCTCAGTTTCAGCATTCAACTCAGCCTTTGGATCTACTGCTCTGGACAATGTATCAGCAGTATACATGTACTTTCCAGGCGTGTACGAGACCTTGAGATCATATCTCTGTACCCTGATGAGTAACCTTTGAATGCGTAGGGGACAGTCACCCAGTGACTTTACAAACAGTGGAATAAGTGGCTTGTGATCAGTCTCCACTTCTACTTGTTGTCCATAGATGTATTGATGGAATCTTTCACATGCGTATGTGATTGCCAGCAATTCTTTCTCGATCTGTGCATATCTAGTCTCTGCATCAGTCATTGATCTAGATGCATATGCGATCGGAACCCAATCTTGATCATATTGCTGTAGTAGCACGTACTGCACCAATACCATCCTTTGATGCGTCTGCTGACAGCTTGGTTGGTTTCTTGCAGTCATAGAAATGTAGGACTGGCTCTTGTATCAGAGCTTTTTTCAGCAGATTCCATGCATCCTCTTGTGCATGATCCCATGTCCATACATTCTTTTTGTCTAGTAGATGTCTCAGTGCTGCTGACTTGGTCGACAGATCTGGAATGAACTTCCCTTGGTAATTGATCATACCCAAGAACCGTTGGACATCTTTCCGACATTTCGGTCTCTCAATGTTCAAGATAGCAGACACTTTCTTTGTATCAGGTTGAACTCCTTGATCACTGATCAAGTCACCAATGAATGTGAGCTTCTTGACATTGAACTCGCATTTGTCTTTGTTCAACTTGAGATTCATTTTTCTCACAATGCTGAGAACCTCTCTCAACCTGTCATCATGCTCCTGTTGGGTAGTTCCCCATACAATCACATCATCCATCATTGTGTTAACTCCCGGAATGTGTGCAAACAGTTGGTGCACTATCTTGTGATAGACTTCCGGAGCACTACAAATACCAAAAGGTAGTCTCAAGAACTTGTACCTTCCGTATGGCGTGATAAACGTACAAAGTTTGGAGCTTTCGTCATCTAGTTGGATCTGCCAAAATCCACTAGATGCATCTAACTTGCTGAAGTATTTGGCTCCTGCAAAATGTGCAGTTATTTCAGCTCTTGATGGCAATTGATAGTGTTCTCTTTTGATTGCTCGGTTCAGGTCTCTTGGATCTAGACAGACCCTAAGCTGACCGTTCTTTTTCATCACCACCACGAGAGAAGAAACCCAATCAGTTGGCTCATCAACTCGTGTGATTACGTCCATTCGTTCCATCTTATCTAACTCGTCTTTGAGTTTATCTTTAAGTGGAAATGGAACTTTGCGACATGCATGCTGAACAGGATGTGTGTCCTCTCTCAGTGTGATGTGGTGTTTACCAGGAAGACAACCTAGACCTACAAACACATCTTGATAGTCTTGAACTACACTTTTACCCGTTCCGTGTTCAGTTTGTTTCTCAACATGATACACCCGTTTCACTAGATACAAGTCTTCACTCGTCCTTAATCCTAACAAAGGCTGACGATTTCCAGGAATGACTAGACACGGCACATTGCGTTTGATCCCTTTGTACTCAACTTGTACACAACAACGACCTTTGACCGGGATATCTGTCTCATAATAACCTGTCAACATCACTTTGGCTTTTTGTAGCTTTGGTTTTGGTTTCAATTTGTGAAATACTGTCTCAGGAAGAAGATTCGCCTGAGCACCAGTATCAACCTTGAAGTCAACCTGCTGGTTATTGACTAGTAGATTAACTATCCATTCATCCTTGGATTCTTTTGATGTAACAGAGCAAATCATGAAACCTTCTGAATCTACCTCCAAGTGCTGCAGTTCATTGACCTTGGCTACTGGGGTTTTACAACATTTAGCAAAATGATTCTGCTTACCGCACTTCTTGCATGTTTGACCTTGTGCGGGACATTTGTCTTTGCTATGTCGGTTTCCGCACCTGCTACATGCATCACTTTTAGTACGACCTTGAGGTTCTGACCGTTTTGACTTTGAACCAGGAAATTTCTTCTTAGTCTTGCTGAAAGAATCTACCGGAATTGAGGCGTTTCCCCCTGCGGAACTCAACGCTTGTGCCTGCGTTCGAGTTTGTTCAGCCGCACGACATACTTGCAACGTTTTAACCAATGTAAGATCATCTTGCCTCAACAAACGTTCTCTTAGACCATCGTCTAAAATACCACAGATAATTCTGTCCTGGATAAGACTCTCTTTCAACATGGAAAACTCACACGACTGAGCACGACTCCGCAATTCTGTTGCGTACTGATCAACACTCTCATGCACTAACTGAGATCTTGTGAAAAATCTATGTGTCTCATACGTTAGATTACGTTTCGGCATGCAATATTCCTCATATTTGTTCAACACTTTCTCAAGCTTCATGCTCTCACCCTCAGCAAATACAAACGTATTATACAATTCCAAGGCAGCATCACCAATCACGTGTAGAAGCATATTGATGTTTGTAACTTTTCATCTTTTTCAGACATTCCTGAGGCAACATTGTATAGAGTGAATTTCTGTTTAAATCTTCTCCAGTTCTCGGAAATATTTCCCTTTAAGTCGAGTGGAGGAGGTTGACTGAGATTTGCCATTTTGTTTCTTTTTGTTTCTTAGCCTAGTGTAGTCACTCACATGAACAGCATAACAATTAGCTTTTTCTGTTTGTATCTTTGCAACAATTACTTTAAGCTCAACTATTAACTTTCACTGAGTTATTGCAATGACGAACCTTCGTCATTGCCTTGTTTTCGTTCACATTCTGCCCCATTAATATTCTTGTTTTCCTGGTTATCGTCCGGAAATCCCATTCGTTTTGCACACAGTGCTTGTTATTCCTAGTTAGGTGCTTTCCTCATGTCCTTTTCCTTTCAAATTTTATAGGCATAGTCTCTAACATCTCATCTAGGTCACTACATTCTTCGATTTTCGAAATCACTCATGCATAACCGTCCAGGCGCCATTTTGTCCGTTTCTGGTCCATTTTAAGGCCTTTCTTTCTTCCTTCCTATCTCCACTATCCTAGATCCTACAAATTTCTAACAAATTCCTCTAGATAGTCTGAGAGATGTTCTTTTATCTGCGACGCATGACTTGACCTTCAAAATGCCATCTTCGTACTCAAATTTCAAATCTGAAACCGACTCCGTCAAAAATCTCTCAAATTCTTGAAAAATGGACCCCTAAATAATCTAAAACTGCCATAACTTACTCATATAAATTCCGTTTTGTATTTAAATCACACAGTATCTTTATCTCATAATTGCACATAGCCATGCCAAATTTCACGCTCCAATGGCTTTGCACAACATAAATAGCGCCCTCTAAAGTTCTGGGAATTGTCTTTCTCTCTGTGGCCGTATCTCCATAATGGCTTGGCAAACCCGTACCCTTTTTTGGATTTAGATACTTGAAGATATGCCCTTTCCAGCCATATACAAAATTATATACCCTATCACTGACCAAATTTGAGAAAATTGCCCTCCAAATTCGCCATTTTCAAGAAAATTGAGAAATAACTTCAACTTGCTCTAAAATGGCGATCTTTATACCTATATCAATGAAACTTGGCAGATATATGTATCCATATACGTGACAACTGTTTGCCAAGTTTGGTAAAATTCGAATATGTCAGCGCAAAGTTATCGCCAAAAATGATGAATTTGCTATGCATTACGTAATAGCGCCTATAATGAGTGCAGTACATTGCGCGCATATGACAATGGTGTTAAACTGACCGCAATGAAGTGCCCTTTCGAGTGATACCAAGTATGGTATATGTTCACACAGAAAATTGTGAATAAATCACATTTGAATAAGGGTCACTATACGATTTCCGCCGAGTTTCCGCCCAATATTATAACACGTATCGGCTATGACGTCATTTCTCAGACTTTCTTTCGCCCCCTAAACATCCTTTTTTTTCCTTGAAATTTTGCAGTGACATTTCGAGTTGCAGTACGCAGGGCACCTCGTGGCCGGATTTTTGAAATTGGTCAAGGGGGCCATTAAAAACGCCATTTTGTACTATAAATCTATTTTACATCACGTGTTTCGATAGGATTATCATAGAAAAAAAGAGAGTGGTTTACAATAACAACCATGAAATTCTCTTTCTAATGATACCAAATACGGCCCATAAAGAGACATAAAGAGAGAGAGAAAAAACGATTTAACTCCGGTCATAATACAGGTCCTGTTCGTTTTCCGCCCATGCATTACACACATTGTCTATGGGGCATATCGGGTTCACGCTTTTGACCCCTAGAACGATCTTGATTGCAATGACGAACATGCAACAAATCCCTTTGGTTTTTGCACGCAGTGCTTGCGAGCCCTTTCTAGGTTCTTTCCCCTATCCCAATTTCTTTCAAACTTCGTAGGCATAGTCACTACCATCCCATCAAGGTCACTATTGAGGCCTTTCTTTCGCCCTACCTGTCTCCAATATTACAGAAGCTACAGACTTCGTACAAATTGCTCTGGATAGTCCGAGAGAAGCTCTTTCGTTTGACACGTAGAAACACGGCGTCATTGCACGCACATCGTTGTGACACGATTGCATTTCTAGTTTTTATTTCGCTTGTTAATTGCAATGACGACCTTCGTCATTGCCTTGTTTTCGTTCACATTCTGCCCCATTAATTGCAATGACGAACCTTCGTCATTGCCTTGTTTTCGTTCACATTCTGCCCCATTAATATTGTCACGCAGTTTGATTAAGATATTTGATGTAATATTATGTATATATTTCATTCCATGCTTTAGTCTACTTTACAACTATCCATGATTATTGTACCAGTCTATGTTAAGGATGTCTTGCTATAATTACGCTATTACAAATCCAGCCAGCTCGATCCGAATTGCTTTGCATACAGCGGAGTTCTATTCTCTCCTCACTTTGACCTTGCCTTAACTTTCAGAACTTTCACTCTCTCCCTCCTCACTTTGACCTTGCATTCACTTTCAGAACTTTCACTCTGTCCCTTCTCACTTTGACTTTGCCTGACTTTCAGAGCTCTCGCTCTTTCCCTTCGCTCTTGTTTGCCCGAAACTCTCATTTCAACCTTGCACTGTCCTTCAGCCCTTTCAGCTTGCTTCTTGTCTTGACTTTCTCCTGTCCTTGTATCCTCTCTCTCAATATGACTTTGAGCTCTCTATTTATGTGCTCAATGACGCCCTTCTCCTAAATACTCCGCAGCGCGATACTTGTGACCTACATGACTGGTCTTTCTCTATCTCTCTCGAAGGGTATATAAGACAGACTGCATTCGTATCTTAGGCAGTTAGGAGCGGAGAATCTGTCAGTGAAGAGTGAAACTAGTGAGCTGTCGAGAGTTAATTGTGTCAGTTAGTGTGACAAGCCTGTCATCACAGTGTTTGAAGCGAGAGTACTTTACGAATGGGATAGAGAGCCAACCAGTTCAGAAATGGTCTCCAGTCATGTTAGTCTATCTTTTTAGCCTGTTCTAATGCCTGCTGCATTATTTTGCCTCTCTGATTCGCAAGACATTCTCTTTTATCCATCCTTGTAAATGTGTTTGGGTTTGCTGTAATAAACTCTTCAACTGTAATTCCTGCCTCTCGAGTGTTTATTCTCCCCGAATCTCGGCCATCCCTAACAACTAACCTTCAACATACAACGGGGCTATATTTTGGGACTTTTACTTCCTATATTGTCGAACAATATAAGTCGCCGTTACACTGGTGTCAGAAGTGGGATTCAGACTTTAACACGTGATTTAAATACGATACAATGTCTCCGAGGAAGCGAAAAGCCGATCTTGAGAGAGAGATCAGGGAGTTAAAGGCAGAACTCAGCATCGCCAAGAAACAAATCGGCGAGCCGAATGATATCGACAATGACAATGATGCTAGTGAAAATACTGAATGGAGAGATGAAAATGAGGTGTCCATTCACACTGGAGTGAAAGTTCAATTACCACCCCAAGAGCCGTATAATGGTACAGGACGATCATGGGAGAGTTTTATATCGTCTTTCAGAAACCTCGCGGCTACTTGTGGCTGGGAGGAGTCGGAGCAGCGTGTTCGTCTTCTCGCCTGTCTCCGGGGTGATGCAGCCGATTTTGTCTTCCAGCAGCTCGCCCCAGACGACATCGCTGACTTCGGGAATTTGATATCTGCGCTCGAGCATCGTTTTGCTGCACGAAAGACGCCTTCTACGTTTGTGTCGCAGCTAGAATTACGCCGTCTTGGTCAGAGGGAATCAATTGCTGACTATGCTGCAGATATTCGCCGCCTCACGACATTTGGCTACCCGACGGCGGATGCTGCAACAAGGGAGATGATCGGGACCCGCCATTTTCTTCGAGGGCTTGGTGATAGCTCTATGGCTATGGCTATAGGGATGCGAGAGCCAGCGACTCTCCAAGAAGCTCGGGAGATTGCTGAGCGATTTCACCATCTTCAAGAGGAATCCGGCAGAGGAGCTCGACAAATCCGATCGGTGTCAGCGACGTCAGAGGACGCGGTAAACAATGAAAAGTATATTGAGTTAAGGCGCCGCATCATCTCCATTGATGAGCGAATCGAACAACTAACTAAACTTTTTCAGCAGCCGCCACGAGATGATCCAGAACGACCAGCGAGACAGCCGAGAGAACAGCAACCTCGTGATCGACCACCACCTCGTTGCTATAATTGTCAGAAGCTTGGTCATCTTGCCCGTAACTGTCGTGTACCACCCCAAAACGGTGGCCAAATTCCTGTACCCCAGTATGTTAGCAGTCGACCGAACTGGGTGCCGCAACAACCGCCACCACCTCCACAATGGCAGCAAACTCTTCCTTTTCAGCCGCAACCGCCGCAGCAACAATTCCCACCACCCCGGCAATGGCAGCAACACGTACCATTCCAGCCGCAACCACCGCAGCAACAACGGGCAGCAGAACCAGCCATGGACAATACTTCGGGAAACTAAACAGGGCCGACCTCATCGACCAGGTCGAGGCCGGCCATGGAGTTAAATCGGGCCCTAGAATAATTCGCATTGATGAATCGAACGGACTAACAGCGTATATCACAGGAAATGTGAATGGGGCCTCGTGCAAACTTTTGGTCGATTCTGGGGCAGCAGTGACAGTTATGTCGATAAAACTGTATGAACAAATGCCCACCGAAACTCGCCCAAAATTAATCCCCTTGTCGGATCATGTTCAGCTCCAGTCAGCGGATAAAGGAATTCTAAATGTACATGGAATTATTGGAGCAACTGTGAATGTTGGTTCTAAAGATTTTGAATGGAATGCATACATTGCAGATATAAGTGATGAAGGTCTGCTTGGCTTTGATTTTATGCACCATTTTAATTGTACCCTCGAGGCCAGACGTGGATTTCATATTGATAATATTTTGATTCCAATCGAACTTCTGGACTGTAATTCTATTATAAGTGCAGTTTATGTGAAATATGATGTTGTGGTGCCGCCCAGATCTGAGTTCATTGTACCAGGGAAGATAGACAATTGTGATATTGATTCCCAAGCATGTGCTATTATTGAGCAAACCGCTCATGAGTGGAATATAAAGAATCTTCATGTCGCGGGATGTCTCATCGATGTAACTCGGAATGATATTGACATACCAGTGCGAGTCGTTAACACATCAAGTGAAGAAATTAATCTTCATGCTGGAATGCGAATAGGTTCAATGGAATTAATCAGTGATGTATGTGATATGTGTAACAATGATGTAATCAAGAGTTCAAACCCCAGCATTTGCACAGTAAAGGCTGATTCGAGTAAAGAGGTTTCGCAAAAGAGCTGGCCAGATGACTTACAGACATTATATCAGAAATCATGTGAAGGATTAGACCCGCATACACAGGATCAGTTATTTGCCTTGCTGAATAAACATTCATCTACAATTGCATCTTCTTCTACTGATATTGGACGAACCTCCATTGTTCAGCACAGCATTGACACTGGAGATGCAGCTCCAATCAAGCAGCGACCCCGTCGCCCACCTCGAGCATTCATAGATGAGGAGAAAATAATCGAGACACAACTTCAAATGGGCATCATTCGGGAATCAACGAGTGCTTGGTCGAGCCCGCTTGTGTATGTCAAGAAGCGTGACGGCACGACCCGGCCCTGCGTTGACTACCGAAAACTAAATGACGTCACAAGAAAGGATGCCTATCCACTACCTCGCATAGAAGACTGCCTAGATTGCTTAGGAGGTGCACAAATCTTCTCAACTTTAGACTTACAGTCAGGTTACTGGCAGATAGACATTAAAGAGGAGGACCGTCACAAAACAGCATTTAGTACACGGACTGGACACTACGAATATGTCACGATGCCATTTGGACTATGCAATGCTCCTGGCACATTCGAGCGTGCAATGGAACTCATCATGAAAGGCCTTCAGTGGCGAACCTTGATTTTATATCTTGACGACATCATTGTTATGAGCTCGACTATTGGGGAGCACATCAACCGTCTCGACGAGGTTCTCGGGCGCCTTGGACAAGCAGGACTTAAGCTAAAGCCAAGTAAGTGTCATCTCTTCCAAACTGAAGTATCTTACCTTGGACATGTCGTCAGCGCGGCTGGCATCAGGCCTGACCCGGGAAAAGTTGAACAAGTGCGGAACTGGTCGACACCGACATCGATAAGCGATGTCCGTTCTTTCCTTGGTTTGTGCTCCTACTATCGCCGGTTCATCCGTGGATTTTCGACAATTGCGGCTCCTTTGAACAGGCTACTTGAAAAATCTAGTAAATTCGAGTGGAATGACGACTGTAAATCAGCCTTGGAACAATTGAAAAACGTACTGGTTAGCGACAACGTCATGGCCTACCCCGATGACCACGGCATGTTCATTCTTGATGCCGACGCATCTTCTTCGGGAATAGGCGCGGTCTTATCTCAAATCCAGTGGGATGATGTCACCCAACGAGAAGTTGAGAGACCAGTCGCTTTTGCTAGCCGGACATTGACCAAAACTCAACGCCGATATTGCACTACACGACGGGAATTGTTGGCAATCGTCTCGTTTGTTCGCCATTTTCGACATTACCTATTTGGGAGGAAATTTCTTGTGCGCACAGATCATTCTTCCCTTAGATGGATTATGTCATTTCGCGAACCTACAGACCAGCTTGCCCGGTGGATCGAGATTCTCAGCCAGTTCGACTTCGACATCGAACATCGTGCTGGCAGAAATCATGGTAATGCAGACGCAATGTCTCGAATACCATGTGATCCAGAATCATGTGACTGTTATGACAAAGAAACTATCATTGAACAATTGCCATGCGGTGGATGTACAACATGTGTGAAGCGGCACAAGGCCTGGTCACAGTTCTTCGACGAGGACGACGATGTCGTTCCCGTTACCCATATGAGAGTGCAGCAAACACGCTTGAAATCAGTAAGTGACTACAGCGACCAGACGCCGCCATTGAAACCAGAGGACTCGAGCCATTCAAGTCGACTCTCTAATATCGTCACCATGATATTAGTCGTAGTCGTATTCGTGGTTAAGATGTTTTGTCGACTTCCGAGGATTGTTTTGGATTTTATCTTATATATTGTTGTTTTAGAGCTTAGAGGATTACGTTATGTGAGAGATGGATTTGATGTGATGAAGAGAGGGAATTGGCCATCCCCATTTAGAGTTTCAGTAGTGAGAAATGCGTCGACATCGAGATTGAAGTCGAGAACTAAACATTCATCGGTTAATGTCAGAGCGAGTGATAACCTGCCCTGCGCCTCGGACACAGGTGCCATCGCTGGAGGAAACTCTGGGCAGCGGGAAGTCCTGCGTGATAATTTTGACCGAGAAACTTTGTTGACAATGCAACGTGACGACCCCGACGTCGGCATAATCTACAAATGGATTTCGGAGTCTCCTGAAAGACCTAATCGAGCCTTAGTTCATGACAAAAGCCCAATCGTCAGGAATCTATGGCTCTTATGGACTCAGCTTGAATTAATTGACGGTGTTCTATACAAACGGCATGTCACTAATCATAAATTAACTACTACTAGACAACTCGTCGTCCCATTCATACTGCGTGATCAGATCTTGGAGTCTAATCACAAGTCTGTGCTATCAGGGCATCTCGGAATTAAAAAAACTTTCAGTAGAATACAACGATTTTACTGGTTAAATATGAGAGAATCTGTAAAACTTTATATTGGTAATTGTGTAACATGTGGTGCCCGCAAGCGTCCGACATCTAAACCAAAGGGGCCTCTTGGTAAATATAATTCCGGATTTCCTATGGACCGTGTCGCTCTCGATATCATGGGTCCATTTCCCATCAGTAACCAAGGTAACCGTTATGTTTTGGTAGTGGGAGATGTATTTACCAAATGGATCGAGGCCTATGGGATTCCTGATCAAACAGCTCGTACTGTCGCCAACATCGTGGTGAATGAATTTATCGCTAGATGGGGCATACCGTTGGAAATACATTCAGACCAAGGCAAAACATTTGAATCACAACTTTTCCAGCACGTTTGCCAGCTACTGGAAATAACGAAAACAAGGACTACACCATACCACCCGTCATCCAACGGTATGATTGAACGATTTAATCAAACACTTGTTAATATGATGTCTGCTTATGTTGACAAAAAGCAGGAGAACTGGGACTTAAATTTGTCGCTCTTGACATCAGCCTATCGAAGCACTATTCATGAGACTACTGGATTTTCACCAAATTTTCTCATGTTAGGGCGTGAGGTTAGAACCCCAATTGAAATAGCACTTGGTGTAGACAAGCCCGACATCAATGACCAGGACTATCATGAATACGCCGCCAACATCGTCTCAACGATGAAGGAAGCATACAACTTAACCCGTGAGCATCTGGCCTCACAAACTCAGAGACAGAAGAGAGATTATGATGCGAGACTATCAGTAAACACCTACAGACCAGGGGATTTAGTCTACTATTTAGACACAACTAGAAAGAAGGGACTTTCCCCAAAACTGAAGTCTGCTTTCTGGGTTGGTCCATGTGTGGTAACCAGAAAAATGAGTGACTTAGTATTTGAGATTAAAGCGCAACAACAGGGAAAAGTCAAAGTCCTCCATCATGATCGTCTTAAACCCTTCAAATCTAATGACATTCCACAATGGGTAAAGGAACTATCTAAGAAAGTTCGTAATAATGTTTCTTTTTCTAATACTTGTACTACTGGTACCCAGACTAGCCAGAAAGACACCTTCTCCCCTCGCCGCTCTTCGCGAAGATCTATAACCCCTGACAGATTTGTATACTAAATTACCATAGATGACATACTCCAGGCATGAACTTGTTGATTCCGTCTAAATGCCTTGTGAAATATTTCTTTTTGCGGACATTGAGTGCCTTAACTTATATCGGAGGACTTGTTTAGGATGAACTGTCAGTTTAATATTTTCACGGAACTATGAGAGCTCCATATTGATTACCATGCGTACTTTCTATAATTATGTGGATCTAATTATTTTTGTCTCTTCAATTGTTATATTTTTCGTACATTGCCATTGCCTGTTTTCTACTGTACTTTCCGTTTCTTCTATCTAACCTCCCTACCTCTCTCTCTCTGTGCCTATCTCTCTGTCTTTTTCTCTGATCATCTATTTGGAAATTATGTGACTGTGTGGAGTTATTGCCACTGTGTTTACTCTTAGTACTCTTTCAGATTGTATGCTATTATGTTCAATGTTTTACACCATTTGCTATTTAATTTTTGCCAAATTACATAGGGTGTGCCCTAACTTTTGCATTTTTCTATCATCTATGTGCGGGCAAATGTACTACTCGTTGTTTTCGGTATGTTTTAAGTTCCTTCACATTATTATGACATTATACAGCTTGTCGCAAATTCACTGTTCTTACCTTTCTTAATTGGTTACATCCTGCTACAATTTTTTGTTTTGTTGCGCCATATAGCGCACGATGTACTCATTTATTTTTTGTCTATGCATTTTTAATAGTCAGATTAGGTCAGATAGTATTTTGTATCTTTGTTTATCTTTAATTCATTATACATGTGTACCTGCAACTGTTAATATACGAGTAAAGGTCACATTCCTTTGTTTTGTAAGTCTTCGTTTTTGGGGTAATGTATATACATCTTCTTAGAGGCCATTGGCTTAATTATTTTGCCTGTTTCTTCCATGCTATTTTTGCATTGTTACGGTAGGGAACAAACTTGAACTTGTTGGTTGTGTACATTAGGCTACTTTTGACAATCAACGCTCCCTCTCTTTTCCTGATTCTTTCTCTCTCTCTCTCTCTCCCTCCATCTCTTTCTCTCTTGTCTCTTTCGCTGTCATCACCTTGCCTTCTCTTCTCTCTCCATTCTTTTAGTCTCTCTTTGGTTTCCTTTCCCCATGACTTGTTTGATGTACCATAGATGTTAAGTTATGCTTTTGTATGTTGCTAGAGTTCGACTTTAAGGACATTTGTATATATCCTACATTTTACTATACTGGTGCATGTTGCGTATTCGTTTTTAGATATTTGCTTTATTTATCATAATTTTACTGTTGCTTTTGCTTTTCTTTCCTATCCCTTTCTTCTCCTTCTCTTCTGTTCTTCTTGCTATTTTTCCTTCATTCTCCTTTTCATCGCTGGGGACAGCGATATCTTCCGTAGGGGGAGGATAGTGTCACGCAGTTTGATTAAGATATTTGATGTAATATTATGTATATATTTCATTCCATGCTTTAGTCTACTTTACAACTATCCATGATTATTGTACCAGTCTATGTTAAGGATGTCTTGCTATAATTACGCTATTACAAATCCAGCCAGCTCGATCCCAATTGCTTTGCATACAGCGGAGTTCTATTCTCTCCTCACTTTGACCTTGCCTTAACTTTCAGAACTTTCACTCTCTCCCTCCTCACTTTGACCTTGCATTCACTTTCAGAACTTTCACTCTGTCCCTTCTCACTTTGACTTTGCCTGACTTTCAGAGCTCTCGCTCTTTCCCTTCGCTCTTGTTTGCCCGAAACTCTCATTTCAACCTTGCACTGTCCTTCAGCCCTTTCAGCTTGCTTCTTGTCTTGACTTTCTCCTGTCCTTGTATCCTCTCTCTCAATATGACTTTGAGCTCTCTATTTATGTGCTCAATGACGCCCTTCTCCTAAATACTCCGCAGCGCGATACTTGTGACCTACATGACTGGTCTTTCTCTATCTCTCTCGAAGGGTATATAAGACAGACTGCATTCGTATCTTAGGCAGTTAGGAGCGGAGAATCTGTCAGTGAAGAGTGAAACTAGTGAGCTGTCGAGAGTTAATTGTGTCAGTTAGTGTGACAAGCCTGTCATCACAGTGTTTGAAGCGAGAGTACTTTACGAATGGGATAGAGAGCCAACCAGTTCAGAAATGGTCTCCAGTCATGTTAGTCTATCTTTTTAGCCTGTTCTAATGCCTGCTGCATTATTTTGCCTCTCTGATTCGCAAGACATTCTCTTTTATCCATCCTTGTAAATGTGTTTGGGTTTGCTGTAATAAACTCTTCAACTGTAATTCCTGCCTCTCGAGTGTTTATTCTCCCCGAATCTCGGCCATCCCTAACAACTAACCTTCAACATACAACGGGGCTATATTTTGGGACTTTTACTTCCTATATTGTCGAACAATATAAGTCGCCGTTACAATATACTTATCCTTTTCCTTATCCTTATCCTTATCGTCCGGAAATCCCATTCGTTTTGCACGTAGTGTTTGTTATTCCTAGTAAGGTGCTTTCCTCATGTCCTTTTCATTTCAAATTTCATAGGCATAGTCTCTAGCATCCCATCAAGGTCACCTACTTTTTCGATTTTCGAAATCACTCATGCATAACCTTCCAGGCGCCATTTTGTCCGTTTCTGGTCCATTTTAAGGCCTTTCTTTCTTCTTTCCTATCTCCACTATCCTAGATCCTACAAACTTCTAACAAATTCCTCTAGATAGTCTAAGAGATGTTCTTTTATCTGCGACGTTTAACCTGACCTTCAAAATGCCATCTTCGTACTCAAAATTCAAATCTGAAACCGACTTCGTCAAAAATTTATCAAGTTCTTGAAAAATTGACCCCTAAATAATCTAAAAATGCCATAACTTTCTTATATAAATTTCGTTTTGTATTTAAATCTCACAGTATCTTTATCTCATAATTACACATAGCCATGCAAAATTTCACGCTCCAATGGCTTTGCAAAACATAAATAGCGCCCTCTAAAGTTCTGGGAATTGGCTGTCTTTCTGTGGCCGTATCTCCATAATGGCTTGGCAATTCCGTACCCTTTTTTGGATTTAGATACTTGAAGATATGTCCTTTCCAGCCATATACAAAATTATATACCCTAACACTGAATGACTTTGAGAAAAATGCCCTCCAAATTCGCCATTTTCAAGAAAATTCCAAAATAACTTAAACTCGCTCTAAAATGGCGATCTTTATACGTACGTCGTTGAAACTTGGCAGACACATGTATCCATATACGTGACAACTGTCTGCCAAGTTTGGTAAATTTTAATAACGTCAGCGCAAAGTTATCGCCAAAAATGATGAATTTGCTATGCATTACGTAATAGCGCCTTTAATGCGTGCAGTACATTGCGTGCAGATGACAATGGTGTCAAACTGACCGCAATGAAGTGCCCTTTCGAATGATACCAAGTATGGTATATGTTTACACAGAAAATTGTGAGTAAATCGCATTTGAACAAGGGTCACTATACGAATTCCGCCCGATTATAATACTTATCGGCCATGACGTCATTTTTTCAGACTACTTTTCGCCCCCTAAACATCCTTTTTTTTCCTTGAAAATTTGCAATGACATTCCGAGATGCAATACGCAGGGCACCTCGTGAGCGGATTTTTGAAATTAGTCAAGGGGGCCATTTAAGACGCCATTTTGTCCTATAAATCTATTTTACATCACGTGTTTCGATAAGATTATCATAGACAAAAAAAAGTGGTTTACAATAACAACCATGAAATTTTCTTTCTAATGATACCAAATAAGGCTCATTAAGAGACATAAAGAGAGAGAGAAAAAACAATTTAACTCCGGTCATAATACAGATCCTGTACGTTTTCCGCCCATGCATTACACGCATTGTCTATGGGGCATATCGGGTTCACGCTTTTGACCCACAGAACGATCTTGATTTCAACTAGAAATGCAATCGTGTCACAACGATGTGCGTGCAATGACGCCGTGTTTCTACGTGTCGAACGAAAGAACTTCTCTCGGACTATCCAGAGCAATTTGTACGAAGTCTTTAGCTTCTGTAATATTGGAGACAGGTAGGGTGAAAGAAAGGCCTCAATAGTGACCTTCATGGGATGGTAGTGACTATGCCTACGAAGTTTGAAAGAAATTGGGATAGGGGAAAGAACCTAGAAAGGGCTCGCAAGCACTGCGTGCAAAAACAAATGGGATTAGTTGCATGTTCGTCAAATCAATCAAGATCGTTCTAGGGGTCAAAAGCGTGAACCCGATTTGCCCCATAGACAATGCGTGTAATGTATGGGCGGAAAACGTACAGGATCTGTATTATGACCGGAGTTAAATTGTTTTTGCTCTCTCTCTTTATGTCTCTTTATGGGCCGTATATGGTATCATTGGAAAGAGAATTTCATGGTTGTTATTGTAAACTACTCTCTTTTTTCTATGATAATCCTATCGAAACATGTGATGTAAAATAGATTTAAAGGACAAAATGGCGTCTTAAATGGCCCCCTTGACTACTTTCAAAAATCCGGCCACGAGGTGCCCTGCGTATCGCATCTCGGAATGTCATTGCAAATTTTCAACGAAAAAAAAGGATGTTTAGGGGGCGAAAAGTAGTCTGAAAAAATGACGTCATCGCCGATACGTGTTATAATATTGGGCGGAAACTCGGCGGAATTCGTATAATGTCCGTTGTTCAAATGTGAGTTACTCAAAATTTTCTGTTTGAACATATACCATACTTGGTATCATTCGTAAGGGCACTTCATTGCGGTCAGTTTGACACCATTGTCATCTGCGCGCAATGTACTGCACGCATTAAAGCTGCTATTACGTAATGCATAGCAAATTCATCAATTTTGGCGATACCTTTGCGCTGACGTTATTAAAATTTACCAAATTTGGCAGACAGTTGTCACGTATATGGATACATGTGTCTGCCAAGTTTCATTGACGTAGGTATAACGATCGCCATTGTAGAGCAAGCTAAAGTTATTTCTTAATTTTCTTGAAAACTGCATATTTTGAGGGCATTTTTCGCAAAGTCAGTCAGTGTTAGGGTATATAATTTTGTATATGGCTGGAAAGGGCATATGTTCAAGTATCTAAATCCAAAAAAAGGTACGGGTCTGCCAAGCCATAATGGAGATACGGCCGCAGAAAGTAAGCCAATTCCCAGAACTTTAGAGGGCGCTATTTATGTTTTGCATAGCTATTGGAGCGAAAAATTTGGCATGGCTATGTGCAATTATAAAATAAAGATACTGCGAGAAGATGAGATGGAACGGAATTGGTTAAAGAAAGTTATTGCAATTTTTAGATTTTTAGGGGTCCATTTTTCAAGAATTTGATAGATTGTTGACGGAGTCGGTTTCAGATTTGAATTTTGAGTACGAAGATGGCATTTTGAAGGTCAGGTTATACGTCGCAGATGAAAGAACATCTCTTAGACTATCTAGAGGAATTTGTTAGAAGTTTGTATGATCTAGGATAGTGGAGATAGAAAGGAATAAAATAAGGCCTTAAAATGGACCAGAAACGGACATAATGGCGCCTGGACGGTTATGCATGAGTGATTTCGAAAATCGAAGAATGTAGTGACCTTGATGAGATGTTAGAGACGATGCCTACGCAATTTGAAAGGAAAAGGACATGAGGAAAGCACCTTACTAGGAATCACAAGCACTACGTGCAAAACGAATGCGATTTCCGGACGATAAGGATAAGGATAAGGAAAAGGAGAATATTAATTGGGCAGAATGTGAACGAAAACAAGGCAATGACGAAGGTTCGTCATTGCAATGACGAACATGCACCAAATCCCATTGGTTTTTGCACGCAGTGCTTGCGAGCCCTTTCTAGGTTCTTTCCCCTATCCCAATTTCTTTCAAACTTCGTAGGCATAGTCACTACCAGTACCATCCCATCAAGCTCACTGTTGAGGCCTTTCTTTCGCCCTACCTATCTCCAATATCACAGAAGCTACAGACTTCGTACAAATTGCTCTGGATAGTGCGAGAGAAGCTCTTTCGTTTGACACGTAGAAACATGGCGTCATTGCACGCACATCGTTGTGACACGATTGCATTTCTAGTTCTGTATGTTCATGTCCCATATATGCCACGCTTACTGCCCGTTATACTGGAACTGGCCCGGCACAAAACTATGCACTCCAATCCATACAACGACAGCGCTAACTATTATGGACATAACTACATTCACTGGACATACACTTAGACTCTAAGCTCTCTCATCATCTCTCACATCACAAAGAATTGGATTGAACTGGCCTGATTTCAATGATTCCTCCATATATATACTGTAGGCTGGATTGCTCAGCACAAACACTGGCTGCTAAGTTCTGACACCATATTATGTTCTTATAAAAGACCAGTTGGAGAGCTTTGATTGAACTAATAAGTTGTATAGCTTTATTGAGGCTCTATGTCAGTCAGACATCTTTGTAGGCATCTCCTGTACAAGTACTCATTGTTTCATAACATGACCTGGCATGAGTCATGGGTTGCAGGTCATTCTATATTTAGTTATACATGCTAGTCTGTATTTGCAGACTCTGTTAAACTACATGTAGCTATCACTACAGTTATAATCTGGTATTTTATCAATAACAACATGAAAGTCAGCACCAAGATAACGAAAAAAAATCATTATGTACAAACTTCACTTGTCTTCCTTCTAATTCTATATCTTCATTACATTTTGAGGCCCGAATCCAAATTGCGTTTGTTTTTTGGATATTGATCTTCAGCCCACTACAATTTCCAAATAGGTCCAAAATGTGTAGTGCATTACAGAAACTAGCAGCTGTGCCATCAAGAAACAATATTGTATCATCAGCAGGGGCGTAAATCCGTACCGAGGAGTGGGGGGATAATTATATAAATGTATACACATATCTTTTATTTAACATTACTTTTTATACAATCAAACGATGTTATGTCTAAACATTAACATGGGATATACATTTTAGACAAATATACCGAGTTATGGACACTAGCTTGAATTTAAAATGTATTTGATTGCAATAAATTTGTATTCACAGCTCAAGGGATGAATTACAGTGAAATGCTCAAGGCAAAATGACATAAACAAGAAAATTATCAAATCGCGAGAAATTTATGAAATACGGAAGCCCCCCCCCCCCCCTCCAAAAAAAAAATGGTGAGAGAGAAGGTGTACATATTTTCTGCATGTATGTTGCAGAATGATGTCAACAAATTAATCAGAACCCCTCACTCATTTTCGCCCCCCTTATAAATATATATATATATATATATACATATCAACTCATATCTTTTATCTATCACTACTTTGTATATTATATACACATCGGGGGTGAGGGCCGGGGAGCCTAATTCGTGAATGTTTAAAACATGAGCTGATGTGGCCCGTGATGTGGCTGCTGCTGTCCAGTGACCTGTTACCGTTGTATCTGTTACCGTTGTATCTGTTTCTGTTTCGGTTGCGTCGGTATACTCAGGTTTAACTGTACTTCACCAACTCGATCGACCACATATCTTCACGGTACCCTAACAATGCATGTTTCGAATTCATGTTTGGCTAAAATTCGACATATTTTTATCAAAAGATGCAAGGAGTTGATCAAACCATACACACCGAGTCAAGCTCACTCAGCCCTGCACACACGCGCGCGTCCACGCACGTACGTGTTACTACACAAAGGACTACCATGCGAGAGGTAACCATCATGCATGTAACCCTATAGATGGGACTGGACTTAAGCTCACGCGAACATTTCGCCATTGGTCGTCGATGACATTGCCTTGGTTTCATTCCCGTAATTACCCTGGAAAAAATAGTTATGAATGGAAATTTCGAGGAGAGCTTTGATATATTTTTATTTATCATTTACGAAAGTATTGGCCTGGCGTCTAGACGGAAAATATGAAAAATAATGCAATATTTTCAGCCAAAAAAAAAAAATGGCGCTTCGCTTTGCCCAGTTTTTGCATATTAAAACGAGATTTAACTACTAACTGCAATCATAATGAGTTAGAAAAACTCTTCTTCTTCAATTTGACATTTCAATCATTTCATTTGGTGGTTTCTAAAGCGAGATCTTACAGTTTTGCTAAGTCTCTTTAGTAGCGGTTTGGAGTAAACAAGTTGTTTACTTTATGCAAATTAGGCTTCAAGGACGAAAGCTTTCGCACCGATAATTATACCCTGGCCCCGTGCCTGTCATAACATATTGCTCCGATTGTCTCATTTTCGCTCGCGTGAACATTGCCAGCACAAACCACTGACCTCTACCTCCTGAACGGATCATCGCCCATTCCCATTCACTATACGTTACGAACTAAAAGGCTGTATTGTCTGACCGTTCATGAATATTCATGTTTTTGCTAAACTCGGCAAAATGTTTGCTTTTACTAAATGGAAAAATTACGGTGGGGGGTTGGATGAAATGGACATAATGAAATAGGCAGAAGTGATCTATGATAATTCATGCTTTTTATGTTTCGTGTGCTCGACCTATAATCTTCAAATCGCTTGGTAAACTGAGTCCAAAGTTAGACTTGTTTCACATGTGTATTATAGGCAATGACGAGCTTGCAACCTATTTTGAAAAATTACGGTGGGTGAACTTTCAAAAGTCAATGAGACATGAGGGCTCCAATGAAAGAGCTAGTGATAACGTACGTCGGGGTGGATGTGCTTTTCGTTTAAACAAAAAAAAAAGAATTTTTAACGATTAAAAAAAAAAAACGTCCATAGGCTAACATTTTAGGCTGCTGACTCTGACCCTGCTCTGACGATAGGGGGCGTTGTGAAATGAGACTAAACGGAGCCATATGATTTCCGAATTTACAATTAAATTTATCAAAACAAATAACCATCACGGACAGAATACTTACACCCCTTTTATACTGAGCGGCGAACTTTAACCCTTACTGTACTGGGGGGGGGGGGGGGGCTGGGAGGCCCCCCCCCCTCGACTTTTTCGGAGATCGCGCCGCAACCGCTTGGAATTTTGAATTGTCGTTTCATGACTTTTTTCCCTCAAGTCTTGCGCACATTTTGATACCATTTTCGTCAAAATCGGATATACCTGTAAGGTGTTACATAACAATTAGTATGCGCATGTCATCAAAAAAGTGCTATAATTGCATATATTCATGTACAAGCAGAAATGTGAAGATATGAATTGATATGAAATTGCTTTTTTATGTTTCTCAGAGTAACTTGATGTATTCCAGAACAAAAGAATACATTAGAAATAAAACAATAGATATAATAAGAAATAAAAAACAATAAAATACATAAGAAAATAAATAGTTGAAAATCGCATCAAATTTGCATAAATTATCATTATTAATTACATCAAATAACTATTTTGTGTTAGAAAAGAAGTTTCATATGAATAACGAGTCTCAACATTCAAAAAGTGGAGTCTGACAATTTTTGTAATGATTCTAGTTCCCTAAATATAGTTCCAGATTTGATATTCATGAATGCGTAATTTGCGTATTCATAATTTATGCCAATTAACCTATGCATTTTCAAATATCATAAAAATAATGAAACCTAATGAATTTGAGATGAAGGAAGCATTAATTCAATACATTTTCAAGATTCTTTACAAGTCTTCAGACAAATATGTAGTGTTTTCTGTAAAATGCATAAAATTAGCATTTTGCATAATTAATTAGGCTATAACGACAAAAATGTGCATATTAGGAAAAAACTAATCAGGTGGGCTGTATAACGTACAGACCACCTTATAATTTCGTTAGAATTGCCTTTATTTATTTATTTATTTATTATTTATATCTTTTTCTTATTTCTAACCACTTTTTTGTAAGCACGATACTTGAAAATGGCTCAATCAAATGCCTTCAAATTTGACACACATATGTATAGGCATATATGTTCAAAGCACAATAACGTTTTCAACATTGACCTTCACTGATGACGTCATCTAGGCGCCATTTTGTAAAATTTTACGATAATCAACACATGATCATATCTTCATAACCAAAGGTTATTTCTCATTCATATTTATCAAGATCAAGGTCAATATCCGTCCGGTCAATTTCAGTTCAAAAAACGCGCGCGTGCACGTACGTCCGCGCGTCAATGCGCGCGCAAAATTTTAAAATGCTCGAAATCGTTTCAAAATAATTTTGCATACGTTTTAGGCCATTTTAAGCATTTTATAAAAAATCGCTCACATGCGCATGCGCGCGCGTTTTCGCGCGTAAAACTATTACACAACATAGAATCGGCATTTTTTTTCTTTCATGATATTCCACATATTTTCACAAACAAATTGATACCATGTTTATCTATTTATGACTATTAATAACGGAGAATGATCGACCTTTAACATAAATTTCTGTGCGTGCGAGCTCTTGTATTACATAGCATATATGGACAAAAACATGCCTACACAAAATCCATTGTAGCTCTTTAGGATGGAAGGTGACCCTAACTATTTTTTTATATTGTGATAGAATATAAATTGGAGATATGATTTCATGTCTCATTTGACCCTTAATTAACTCATGACGTCATCATAATGGCCTCCGAACTCAAAATTTTAATTTGCATATTATGTCGTCATCATATTTTTGGAAAATTGATTGTATCTCTGTTAATATTGATCAATTTTCTTCCAAATTATAATATATTTTAGCTGAGACAATCCTCTACAAATGCAGTACTCACAATTTTTAATTTTGACAAAAGCATCATGGCGTATTTTTGCGATTAAAGGAGGCATGTCCATTCTTCACATTTTTCGTGTATTCTCTACGGGACATGACTTTTTCTCAAAACTTGATTCTACATTCCCGTCTTTCGCGAGCAATATCTCCGTCGTTTTAGCTTCGTTTACGCTGAACTTCGAGTATGTTGTAGCTGAGACAATAAGCTACCTCAAATTTGCTCTTTATTTTGTCTTTAATTTTAGTTGGACTAGCCCACCTATACTTGTTCAAAACAAGTATTACAAATCTAGTTTATTTATTTATTTATTATTATACATCTAACCACTTTTTTGTAAGCACGATTACTTGGAAATGGCTCAATCAAATACCTTCAAATTTGGCACACACATGTATAGGCATATGTACAAAGCACAATAACGTTTTCAACATTGACCTTCACTGATGACGTCATCTAGGCGCCATTTTGTAAAATTTTCGGAAAATCAACCCATGATCATATCTTCATAACCAAAAGTTTTTTCTCATTCATATTTATCATGATTAAGGTCAATATCCGTCCGGTCAATTTAAGGTAAAAAAATACGCGCGTACGCGTACGTCCGCGCGCCAAATATCAAAATGCTAAAAAAAAAACTTGAAATCATTTTGCATACGTTTTAGGACATTTAAGGCATTTTATTAAAAATCTCGCACATGCGCATGCGCGCGCGTTTTCGCGCGTAAAACTTTTACACAACATAGAATCGCCTTTTTTTTTTCTTTCATAATATTTCACATATTTTTACAAACAAATTGATACCATTTTTGTCTCTTTATGACTATTAATAACGGAATGATCGACCGTTTAACATAAATTTCTGTGCGCGCGAGCTCTTGTAATACATAGCATATATGGGCAAAAACATGCCTATACAAGATCCATTGTAGCTCTTTAGGATGCAAGGTGACCCCAATTTTGGAGTCATATTTTGATAGAGTATGAATTGGAGATATGATTTCATGTCTCATTTGACCCTCAATTAACTCATGACGTCTTCATAATGGCCTCCAAACTCAAAATTTCAATTTGCATATTATGACGTCAGCATATTTACGGAAAATTGATTGTTTCTCTGTAAATATTGATCGATTGTTTTCCAAATTTGTATATGTTTTAGCTGAGACAATTCTCTACAAATGAAGTTCGCACAAATTTTCATTTTGACAAAGGCATCAGGGCGTATTTTCGCGATTAAAAGAGGCATGTCAATTTTTCACATTTTGCGTGTATTCTCTATGGGGCATGAGTTTTTTCTCGAAACTGGATTCTACATTCCCGTCTTGCGCGAGCAATATCTCTATCGTTTTAGCTTCGTTTACGCTGAACTTCGAGTATGTTGTAGCTGAGACAATGAGCTATCTCAAATGTGCCCTTTATTTTGTCTCAAATTTTAGTTCGACCAGCCCACCTATACTTGTTCCAAACAAGTATTACAAATCTAGTTATACCATCTTGTTCCTTACGTAAATATCTACAAATATGCAAATTTTCGTGTTCATCGGACTTTCGACGGCCGAGATCATAGGGGGGGGGGGCCTCCCAGGCCCCCCCCCCCCCCCCCCCTAGTCAGAGGGTGCTCAAAATAGCCCAGTACAGTAAGGGTTAAACCGAAACGGTCTAACCTGCAACGGCGCTTTATACTGACCGTTCGACCACACACGGCGCAATCAAGATCAGTGCAGTCGTCACGGTAACCTATTGGCCCCCTACCTCCCCTAGATCGCGCGGGCGTATGGCAAGCCGTTTTATCATTTAAACATATTTCTTGATATCAAGAAATGAATTCTTGATATCAAGAAATGAATTCTTGATATCAAGAAATGAATTCTTGATATCAAGAAATGAAATCTTGATATCAAGAAATCGAATTCTTGATATCAATAATTCAATTCTTGATATCAAGAATTACCATTGCTTTACAACGTAAAATCATTTCTTGATATCAAGAATTCAATTCTTGATATCAAGAATTCGATTTCTTGATATCAAGAATTCATTTCTTGATATCAAGAATTCATTTCTTGATATCAAGAACTCAATTCTTGATATCAAGAATTCATTTCTTGATATCAAGAAATCGAATTCGTGATATCAAGAAATCGAATTCGTGATATCAAGAATTAAATTCTTGATATCACGAATTGTTATAGTGAATGATTTCGAACGCAAAAGTATTGCACGAATTCATTCTGAGCGCGCCGTTTTAATATTTATTCCTATATCCTGCCTGACCGGTCCGGTGTGGGTTGGCGAAAGTCAATGTATCGCGAGAATTCAACTAATGCAAGAATACATGTTGCCAGTCTGTGCAGACCGGTGCAGTGTGGGTTGTCGAAAGTCAATGTATCGCGAGAATTCAACTTATGCAAGAATACATGTTGCCAGTTTGCAGTGCATTTACCGTCTCTATGATATTCCTTGTAATTTTTTCTATATTCTATACTGTTCAAACATATGTTTATTTAGACCATTGGTTAAGGTTATATTGGAAATGTTTGATGTGATTTTTTCCAGTTTAATTACTTGTATAAAACATTCACAAACACATCTTTTAAAAACGTAAGACGGCAACATATCACGAAATGATTTCTTGATATGTTGCCGTTTTACAAAAAAAAATACGGTCGCGTATGTATTACAAGTTATTGAACTAGATATATATATCTATGCTAATATAAACAAACAGTTTTGTTAGCATTATATATTTATAATAAATTGCTTTAAAAAACATGCCTAAACAGTACCAACGAAATAATTTCTACAAGGACATTCACATAGACATTCAATGCACTTTTGTGTATTTCGGTCTGCACTATAAGTTAGGATGTGGCATGCATCCCTTGAAATGCTCTACAAGGCGAGTTTATGTAGATAACCCTAAACAAACACCCCACTGGACCCTGGGCTGATCCATGAACAAACGGGGGTGATTTTGTTACATAATATATATCACAGAGACCGTAAATGCACTGCAAACTGGCAACATGTATTCTTGCATTAGTTGAATTCTCGCGATACATTGACTTTCGACAACCCACACTGCACCGGTCTGCACTACATGCAGACTAGCAACATGTATTCTTGCATTAGTTGAATTCTCGCAATACATTGACTTTCGACAACCCACACTGCACCGGTCTGCACTGCCTGGCAGCATGTATTCTTGCATTAGTTGAATTCTCGCGATACATTGACTTTCGACAACCCGCACCGGACCGGTTGGGAATAAATGTATACAGACATTCTCGCGGCCATGGCTGTATAGTTTCCTGCACTGTGATTGGTTAAAACTATGCAGCCATAAAAACATACAGACATTCTCGGCGCAATGGCTGTATAGTTACTTGCACTGTGATTGGTTAAAACCGTACAGCCATAAAACTATACAGACATTCTCGCGGCCATGGCTGTATAGTTTCCTGCATTGTGACTGGTTAAATCCGTACAGCCATAGAGCTGAATGGATGTATGGTTGTTCGCAATTATGGCATTTCGGCCCGCAAACGTAACAACCGTACATGCGTTCTATAGCTGTATGGTTGCAAAGTCGTATAGTTGTATAGTTGTATAGTTGTAGTTTCCTGCTTTCTGATTGGTTAAAACCTTACATCCATTCGATGGATGTATAGTTGTATAGTTGTCATCTTTATGGCACGATCCGCCCGTCATAGACGTGCGCGAACAAGCACTTCATAAACTTCAGAATAATAAGAATCCCACTATACACAAAATACATTGAGCAGCGCCCCCCGGTTGGCCGGCCACGCAGTCTTCTGCATATTGCACCGCATGCATGCTCCGCTCTCTCGCGCTAGCAATACAGAATGTATAGTTGTATAGTTATCATCTTTATGGCACGACCTGCCCGTCATACACGTCGCGCAACTCTTCTTAATAGGGACTTTTAGATTTGCACGTTTGAAGCTTTGACTGCAACGTGTGACGTCATTTTAAGGCACTGCGCATGCGTCACGTCGTCTCAGTCGGCGATCGAGAGGGTGTCAACCTTGATTTTCCTAAATCTAGTACACGTACTAGTATATGCCGCGTGCGCATAAAATACACAGTTCCTCAGGTAGACAAAGGAACATCCCTTCCCTGCTATTATGTACAAATGTGTAGAACAGGTGTCACATGCATATTCACCTGTTCTACACATTTTTGCATAATAGCAGTGAAGGGATGTTTTACCACAGCAATGGGCCATTTTCGTAATGTAACCAAATTTAATGCATAGGTCTTTGTGAAGTGCCTCAATACAAACTATTTCATTCACCTGATAAGAATAATAGTATTTCAATAGACAGAATCCTAACTGCATACATTAGTTGTTGCCAGGTTGGACAAACATTATACCTACCTAGCAACACTTAATATATGCAGTTGCATTCTGACTATTGAAATACTATTATTCCTATCAGGTGAATGAAATAATTTGTATTGAGGCACTTCACAAAGACCTATGCATTAAATTTGGTTACATTACGAAAATGGCCTATTGTTGAGGGTAGAATGTGGAACTGTATATTTTGTCCTCTTTCTTTGTTCATAGTGTTACTTCCTGCATGCATGTATATCGTCGAGTGCAATCTAAAAGATTTCTAATTGTAGTCAACATGGGCAGTTGAGTACGTTGACACGCATGATCAGTCGGCGTTCGTCGTGTTCTCGTCCACTCATTCTAAAAGTCCCTAATGATAGTGACATTGGGTGGTATTCTCATAAGTTAAGCCGGGGCTAAGTCCAGACTAAACACGAATCTTAGTTCACACTTCTATGGAATGCTAGGTTTCATCTTACTCCTTCAATATTCATGACAAAGATAATCTACCAAAGACTTTTTTGAAATTCAGCTCATACTCATATTATCTTTTTCTTCACATTTCATTGCAAAATTAATTTTTTGGACACTTTTCATTGAAGGATTAAAATAATCTGTACAGGTAAATTAGTTTGCAACAGGCACTCCATAAAAGTGTGAACTAACTAAATACGCGCTAACTTAGTACGCGCTACCGGAATACCACCCATACTGTTTACGTGTAGGCTATACAGTTATACATACATTAAAAAATTCCTTTTTTTCTCTCTTTTTTTTGTAATGTCAGGGGGGGGGTGATATTAGGGGGGATGTTTGTACAGGCCATCCCCCCCTACTTCAAGCCAGGGGGATGCAGCCCCCCCCCCCCCCCCCCCACCCCCCCCCCGGGATTTACGCCCCTGATCATCAGCATACTGAAGGATCTTAAATTCCTTTGAACCGACAGAAATTCCTTTCACAAAGTGTGAATTTCGAATTAACATCCCAAGAATTTCGGCGCACAACAAAAACAAGTATGGAGAATTTGGATCCCCTTGCCTACATGTACATCAACATTACTTGCCCATTAACCATAACACTAGAGTATGCATCACTATGCAATATCTTTATCCACTTTATAAACGAACTACCAAACTTAAAAAGGGAAATTGTTTTATACAGAAAGTGGTGAGAAACAGTATCAAATGCTTTTTCAAAATCATTCCAGGAACACTTTCTTTTTCAGTATAAGCAATAATGTCATATAAAATTCTAATATTTTCACCAATAAATCGCCCAGACATAAAACCTATTTGATTAGCATGTATAATGCGAGGTAATACCTTTTTTAGTCTATTAGCAATACAGCTTGATAGTATTTTATAAACAACATTCAACAAAGAAATTGGTCTCCAATTTTTGATAAAGTGTCTCACTTTGTCACCTTTAGGAAGTAAAGTTATCAAACCAATATTTTGCGAGATAGATAATTTTCCAGAAGTGTAAGCACAATTCATACTACGCATCATATAAATAAAAACTTTGAAAAATTCCACAGTAACCCCATCCTGGCCAGGAGCTTTATTATTTTTCATATTCTTTAATGCATATTCAATTTCACTGTGAGAAATTTCTCCCTCTAAGGAAATACTCTCTTCTTCTGTGAGACTTTGAAAATGTTCTTCACTTATGTGAGAAAAAAGATCTTCTGCATCACAATTTGGATGATATTTATACAAACGTTCATAATATAACCCAACCTCTTTCAGGATATCCTCTTGTTGTTGCAACACTGTACCATCGTCGTCAATCAATTTTACAAACGTTTTTTTCCATTATCCTTTGTTTTTCTAGATTCAAAAAATATTTTGATGGTTTTTCCCCATATTGCATTGTTTGAAGCCGTAGTCTTTTGGCTGCCATGTCAAGCTTCTGGTGTCTGAATTGCTCCAATTCATCTCTTAATAGTTTAATTTTTTCTAAATTTTCTCTGGTATTTGTATTATGTTCCAACAATCTTTCTAAATTAACTATCTCAGTCTCAAGGTCCTTTTCTACACTTTCTTCCTTCTTTTTCTGTCGAATTGCATACATAATTGTAACTGCCCGCAACTCCATCAACAAAGTGTCAAAAAACAACTGGTCATTAATTGTAAATTTCAGATCTTCTTTACTAACATGTTCAAATTGTTTACCATCAAGACAGTCGACATTAAGGTACTGTAGGGAAACTTCATTTACCTTCTCCTTAATAAGATTAACAAATTCAGACTTTTTCAAAAATGAGTTATTAAACTTCCAATAGGTAAATCTCTTATGGCATTTATCTAACACAATGTCTAAACTGATCATTAGAATGATCAGTGCGATAGCCAAAACCAATTTCACATTTTCTAACCAAGGAAAATATATCTGAAGACATTAAAAAGTAATCCAACCTACTTTGCTTCAATGGTGTAGGCTGTCGCCAGGTATAGGATTTTGTATCAGGATGAAGTTGACGCCATGGATCAACCAAATTAAAGTCATTTTTTATCTCAAGTACCTTTTCCCTTGCTTTTGTGTTACTAAGTCGAAGGTAATTAAAAGTATCTAACTCCATACTCTGTACCAGGTTCCAATCACCACAAATAATTTTGTGAGGATCATCATACTCTAGTAAGATGTTTTCTATACAACTAAAAAATTCTGGGAAGTCACTATTTGGCCCATATAATACAATCAGTGAAAATTCTAGAAAACCAAACTGGATACTAAGGGCTACATACAGTTTCCATCAGTATCACTCTTTACTCTTTTTATAACAACATTTGTGTTTTTGTCAAATAATATTGCAACTCCTCTTGCATTAGATGCTTTATATGAAAAGAAACCTCTTCCATCCCACTCTTTTAATATTTCTTCTTCCCATTCAAAAACAAAATGAGTGTCTTGTAGACAATATATATTTGCATCTTTCTTTTTCAAAAAATTAAATAGATACTTTCTTTTACAACGTTCTCCAAGTCCACGGCAGTTTAATGATAATATTTTAATATCTTTACTATTCATAACAAATGAAAACATTGTTCATTACAAAAGTATTCATACTTCCGAAGATGATAACACTGCAGAGAGAAATGAAGTACATAAATATTTTGCAGGGATTTTGATTTTTTACAGATAACATACACAATACTACAAAAAAAAAAAACATAAACACAACACGCACAAAACGATACAAAACAAACAATACAACTTCGATTCCAGGTCAAAATGCATCATGGTCCCCCTCCCATGATGGATCACTTTTCTATAAGCATGAGAGCCTAATAATTATACAAGTTAAGTGTTTATTTCCTTTAAAAATAAAGTCTCTTTAATGTCTTACTTCTTGCTGCCGGCTGTCTAGTTCATGACTGTTTTGTTACATAACTACTGCTCTTTATCTCTTTTCCAGTCATCTCCACCACTCGCTTTCTTTGTTTGAAGAATAACATCAATGCCAACTACTCTGATTCTTGTTAGAAATCCTTGCTTCCTCAGCTCATATGCTCTTGAGGCTAACTGGCTTCTCTTTATCTTCATCTTTCTTGGCAAATCTGTGCGAATGGATATGCGAAACAATGGGTCATCCTTGTCTCTGTTTTCAGAAGTAGCATCAGCACTAGTAGCCTTTTGACTCTGGCTAAGCAGTAGCCTCTTGTCGATGCCCTCGCGCTGTTGGAGTCTCTAAATTCTGACGAGCGAAGCGAGTCAGAGAAACCGAGGCGCTTTGCGCTGAGGGCCTCTTGACAAGTGATCTGAATTTCTTATGTTTTACATTGTTTGGCGAATATTCCGACCCAGCAGAGTTCGGTGAAAGTCATCCAATCAGAGAGAGCTACTATGACGTAATATCTACCGCTCTGTGCGAATTCCCTCCGTGAGAGCGAGACTGGCCGCCTAGTTGTAGTCTGCAAGCACAAACCCTGGTCAGTCGTAAAAGAGAGTGTGCACTATAAGACTACCATATGCCACGTACTATAGCTGCTCCTGACCTATATTGGTACAACCAGTAGGTACCAGTAGATAGCTGGGCTAGGCTTCTCTCAAGGCACAATGATTTTTTGATAAAGTGTCAAATTAGGGTTTGTGCTTGCAGACTAGCCTAGTTGGGCAATCCCGAACACACGCGTACACACACACAATCGCTGCGGTCTAGACATGCATAATTCAGTAGGAAATCGGGTCTCATGAATATATAATTCAGATCACTTGTCAAGAGGCCCTCAGCGCAAAGCGCCTCGGTTTCTCTGACTCGCTTCGCTCGTCAGAATTTAGAGACTCCAACAGCGCGAGGGCATGCGCCTCGGTTTCTCTGACTCGCTTCGCTCGTCAGAATTTAGAGACTCCAACAGCGCGAGGGCATCGACAAGAGGCTAGCTAAGCAGCTGAGATGAGTCTAGATACCCGGAGTGAACGTAGTCTGCAAGCACAGACCCTGGTCAGTCGTAAAAGTGAGTCTGCACTATAAGACTACCATAGGCCATGTACTGTAGCTGCTCCTGACACAGGGTCTGTACAACAAGTGAGCCCATAAGCATTTATTGTGCTTATAGGAGGAGCTTAGCTCTGAGAGGGATCGTCATGGTAACAATGATTGACATTCACTATCAGAGCTGGCTTGCATGCGGTAACCCGACACATGCTCCGCCGACGATTGCTCCGCCGACATTTACTCCGCAAAACGCGACAATTGCTCCGCGACATTTGCTCCGCGACATTTGCTCCGACGTCAAATGCTCCGCCGACAGGTGCTCCGCCGACAGTTGCTCCGCCGACAGTTGCTCCGCCGACAATTGCTCCGCCGACAGATGCTCCGCCGACAATTGCTCCTCCGACAATTGCTCCGCCGACAATTGCTCCGCCGTCAATTGCTCCGCAAAACGCGACAATTGCTCCGCCGACATTTGCTCCGCCGACATTTGCTCCGCCTGAAGCGACACTTGCTCCGCCGACATTTGCTCCGCCGACAATTGCTCCGCCGACAATTGCTCCGCCTGAAGCGACAATTGCTCCGCCGACATTTGCTCCGCCTGAAGCGACACTTGCTCCGCCGACATTTGCTCCGCTGACAATTGCTCCGCCTGAAGCGACAATTGCTCCGCCGACATTTGCTCCGCCGACATTTGCTCCGCCGACAATTGCTCCGCCGACAATTGCTCCGCCGACAATTGCTCCGCCTGAAGCGACAATTGCTCCGCCGACATTTGCTCCGACGACATTTGCTCCGCCCAAAAAGTGTCCCATAAACTACAAATGCTACTAGTACTACGACAAATGCTTCGCCGACAATATTTTCTTTACATCTATTTTTTTCGTTTCTTTTTTTCTTCTTCATTTTCTGAATGCATTTCTTGAAATAATATAGATGAAATGAAATGAATGAATGTTGATGAAGTGGGAGGAAAAAAGAGTTACCTAAAAGTCATTTCGAATATACTGAAATAACTTTCCATCTATCACTGTACGTCCCATATAATGTATACTAAACACTCATTACATGTCGTGGGAAGTTTTTTAAAAAAAGTAGAGCAGCAAGCCACATTCCCCAATACGCGCATACCTCCTAGTTAATTTCAAGTAGCTCATCAATATGTAATACCTGAAATTACCTCGATCAATGCATCTTACTAGGTAAAGCATTATACAATGTAATAGGTCATCATGGAAGTTTAGGGGGATTTACCAAGTGTTGATCTTTTTAAGAGTTTTATAAAGAAACAAATAGATATTGAATATTTCTCAGCGAAAAAAAGGAACAAGCTTGTTTCGCATTTTAAGAAATGGCGATTTGACTTATGATACTCATGTTGATTTAACTTTTATTCCTGTGCCCCCTCACTCCCCTTTATGCACTGGAGTTCAAACTATGATTTATATGTGTACAGTGTATTTTTTTTTACTATAATGTTTTTTTTTTATAACTTTCTTGTCCTTTCATTATTGTTAGTTGTTCTTATACATATTGGTTTTTTTGTTTGTCTAATTTTTACCAATGACTTGTAAATATGTAATTTGTATATGATTGAAAATTTAATAAACACACAAATATAAAAAAAAAAAGTTTAGAAAATAAGGGCACTTATATACGTAAGGAAGAGAACCCATTCAGACGGGAAATGAGATGGCAGCCTTTCTGCTTATTCACATTTATACAAATCATTTTGTTGCAGTTTGATGTTAGTTCTTCATGATAAGCCAATTGCTCTTCTTCCGGTGGCTTCGTGAGTCCCTTAAATTATTTAGTGAAAACAAAGTACTCGAATGAAACGGAGTGTTTTGCACACTAACATATATATATTAAAGCTACATACACTTAACTAAAGGAAAGAAACCTTTAGAAAATGGACTGGATATTATTGAAAATATTATTCTAAACAAGAATGTACTACATGATTGTATTACTTTACGTTTCAATTTCACGAGAGAAATAGAACTCGAGAGGGGGAGCAGAGAAGAAGTGATGGAAATGAAAGAAGACTAATAGCATGAGAGGAAAGAAAAGAGCAAAGAAGACAAGAAAACGGTGTAAACAGGAAAAGGAGGAGCATGGGAGAGAGAGAAAGAGAGAGAGAGAGATAGCCTAGAGCTTTAGATCAGCTAATGAGTAATAGTGGGGTAGCTTAGTGACAAATATACCTTTGATCATGACAGGCCGGACAAAAGCATAATTTTTTCACCAGACATTTGTATATGTATGAGGATCAAAATTAGGCTATGCTCCGAAAAATCTGCTGACACGAATCATGAGTAAGTAGCCTTAATTTACATAATTTCAAAAGTCCCACCTGTGTGACAATGTGTCTGCATTCATAGACTAGCATAACAGGGAATTCCCCTGACTCCCATGAATGCTGGCTTCTGATTGGTCAAGAGTTTGTACTGCAAGCTGTAGTTTCAGAGAATTAGAAAGCAATGGGATTGCAGAGAAAGCTATTTTCATCCTTCTCCGGATCCAGTTGATTTATTTCAGACATTTCCCTCATTACAAACGTAAGTAAATCAGTTTTTACTGTAATAAACATCTTCTTAACTATTTAGGCATATTGTAATTTCAATGATGATATGTACACTTGCTAAGAACAAACCAAGAGTCAGTCCCACCCATGCAAATTTGTGTTATGAAATATATGAAGGGTTGGAAAGGAAGTAAAATAACATTTCAAGAGACGATGAACAAAACTGATTTTAGTACTAGTCAGAAATAATTTTTCTTTTCTTTGCATCACCTTTCATGAAATTGGTGCTATTCATTTCTCTTCCAAGATGAATTGTACTTTGAAAACAAAGGGGAAGATAAGTAGAATTGTGCCATACTCTGCTAGTCTATACCACCAGACACACCTTAACAACTTTGAACGGGGCATAGGTTGGTCAAAATCTAATTCGAGTGAGTGTTTGTGTGCATTATTATAGGTGTATTAGGGTGTGTTATGGTCATATATCAGAGCTAATTTGATGAAGTGTGTACCAATCAACTTTAAGCCCGCATAACTTTACACATAGGCCAGACCTGGGTAATTCAAAGTTGGGTGAAAATTCATTACTGCAATGCGGTTTTTAAGTTTATGCCTTTACATCAGAATTGGACCGATGCCTCTCTGAATGTCTCTGTAAATGGGGACCAAGCATATTTATCTACACTGGTATAGTTACGGGTTCAAGTTTTATTGATTCTAAGAAGTTTATACTGTACATCGGGCCGTATACATAAAAGGTAGCAACTGCTTGTAAGCATTGGTTCAACTTCAAGCATAAGATCAAGCATAAAAGCAATTGCCTAAAATCTGTATGAATAACCTTGCTTGTCCTCAAACTTAGCTTTTGCTTGCCTTCAGCATGAAATTGCTCTGTCTTTCAACAAAACACGTCACACCATTCTAGGGAGAACACAAGCGGTTTTCATTTATTCAAATGTCATTTGTTTGGTGGGAAGCTTTTTCCTGATATAGTAATTCATACTTAGTTGCTTACAATATTTTCATTTTAGCTCTATTAAAGATCCATTATAGAATGATACATCACGAACAAAATCATGACATGACATGACAAAATCATGATCTTGTAAAAATACTAAGTAGTCATAACAACGTAAAGCAAGTGAGAATTCATCTGAAAAATGAACAACTAATTACTTCTGATGCTGCTGGCAAATTGGTGAAATATCATTTTGAGTCACACAAAAGAAATACTAAAAGGAGTACAATTATTACTGTATTATTACGGTTGTTGTTAGACAATTCAAATTAGAATACATGTACGTACCAAAGAATTATAAAAGTTAGGTGCTATATTACTTTTGCACAGCTTTATCAGGTAGTTTACTTCAAAATGATATCATGATCTTGGAATTCACTATGAAAGATAAGCCATCATCGTTTCTAGAAAAATGCCAGTACTCACACTCAAATTCTTCTGTACAACTGCTTCTAGGTAAAAGCAAAATATTTAATTTATGACTTCATTTTTAACAAATGCTTGAGCTTGCTAGCAAAAGCTTTTTCTTGCAATCAATTTATATGCATACAGATTCAAGTAACAGGCTCCCTCAAGCAATTGCCACTCTTTATTCATACGGCCCATAACTATACTTACCATGTAGTATAGGCCTACTAATCAAGGCTATCAACTTTTTATCAAGCCGTTATATTGGATTTTTCCTAGCCAATGATGACGTTAGATTATAGCAGTTTAACTTTATGTCAGCTGAATAAACCAGAGATTATAAGTAAACAAATATGAGTGATATGAGAGGCAAAAAATACAATAAAATTAAAAAAACATAAACAAATAAATAAATAAAATTAATGGATAAAAAAAAAACTAAGTGACCTGTATCTGCAGGTTTGATTTTCAGTATATTTATTCTCATTTTATATAAGTCATCATCGATTGGAGCATTTGTATAATCTGCAAGAAACATACACAGGAAAAAGTGAACTGTCCGCAAAAAGGATTAATGCACAATGCAGAAAAAGTTTATGCTTCATTCTTGGAAAATGTTGACGAGTTCCGGAAAATAAACTCATTACCGATTGATGTAGACTTTGGACCTGAGGGAACAGTTGAAGCATTTGTGAGAAACAACGCCTCATGGCATCGTTCTTGTCATCAAAAATTTAATAATAACAAACTCAAAAGAAAATTGGAGGGAAAAAGTAAAGATGAGAAAGAATGTATACCTAATGACTTACGACGGTCAAAGCGCCAGAAATCGGAATTTGAATACAAGAGTTTGTGCCTCTTCTGTGAACAAGCTGGAAATAAAACATTGCACAATTTCCAAACATTCGAAGCTGATCAGTCTCTCAAGAGAATGGCAAGTGACATGCAAGATGAAAAACTCATGTCAAAAATACGAGGAAGTGATATCATTGCTCTCGAAGCAAAGTATCACTTTGATTGTTTGACAAAATTTAGGAACAATTACAGGGGCCATCAGCGGAAATTTAGTTCTTCCAAGTCCAACAAGGAAACAGTGGAAGGAGAACGAGCACATGCTCAAGCATTTGTTGAGCTAGTTTCTTATGTTGAGTTTGCAATACAAGATGGACAGTACATCTTCAAACTATCTGATCTCCACGAGAAGTATGAACACCGTCTTCAAAGTCTTGGATATCATGTCTCGGTGAATAAGGGCCGATTAAAAACCAAGCTTGTGGATCACTTCTTTGAAACAGACGTACAGGAACAGTCAGATGGCAAGAATGTTGTTCTTGTATTCCCTGAAGGCATGCAACAACTGCTGAAGGATGCTCTCAAGGACAAGGATTACCAAGATGAAGCTTTCCTGTTTGCCAAAGTTGCAAAAATCTGCAGACAAGAAATGTTCGGGAAAACACACTTTATGTTTTCTGGCAGCTTCCCTACAAATTGTCAGAAAATGCTTCCAAGTCTTTCACTCCTATCATCAATGATCCTGTATGGACCAGATATGAAGAACAATGATGACGATGATGACTCACAAGTATGTCACACGATAGCCCAGATGTTCCTCCATAATTCCAAAAAGAGGTGTATGAAACCGACTACACATAAACGGCAGTCACTGGACAGAGAGCCTCCACTTCCAATCTACATTGGCCTTAACATCCACACAATGACAAGGAACAAGCAACTTATCAATCAGCTAGCCAGGCTAGGTATAAGCATCTCCTACGACCGAGTTCTACAGCTTGAGAAGAAACTGTCAGTGGCAATGTGCAAACAATTCACAGCTGAACAAATCGTGTGCCCATCCATTCTCAGGAAAGGCCTCTTTTCTGTTGGGGCACTGGATAACCTGGACCACAACCCTTCGTCCACTACAGCTCAAGGGTCGTTCCATGGCAGTGGTATAAGTGTCATCCAATTTCCAACACACGACCATCACGGACGTAGGCGGATGTCACAGTGGTTCCTTCCTGCAAATCCAAATGAAAAACCTCAACTCCTTGATGCTTATAGCATAGTCGAATCAGTCCACCTCAAAGCCTCATCAACTACTGTTCCAAAGGCCACTATGACAGCTGTAGATGGAAAGCTTCAACAAGCAAGAGAAAAGGAAGGAAGATGGATTCAGCATGCCTCTCAACTCCTTGACAAAGATCCTCTTGAAAAAGGTGAACCGATCTCTTGGGCTGCATATCATGCATCTCAGCAATCACCTCCTCTTGATCCTCCTGCTGTGGTTGCACTTCTCCCTCTCTTCCAAGAGAAAGCAGATTCCCCTGCTATGATAAAGCATGCTATGAATGTCCTCAAGGCCATCACTAACTTCCTCAATCCAGGTCAAACCCCTGTGCTGGCGTGTGACTGCCCAATCTTTGCTAACTGCAAGCATATACAATGGACCTGGCCTACTACGCATGGTGAGGATAAATTTGTGATCATGTTTGGTGGCTTCCATTTGGAGAAAGCCTTGTGGACAGCACTTGGTGATTTCCTTGACCAAAGTGGATGGACAGTAGCTCTGAGTGATTCAGGTGTTGCATCATCGGGCACAGCCAACTCATTCATCAAGGCTGCTCATGTTACAAGGACCCGTCATGCTCATCAGGTAACTGCCCTAGCTCTTTCAATACTACAAGAACGTGCATATGAACAGGTTGACTGGAGACAGGCTATGTCCAGTAAAAGCCCTACTTTTCAATATTGGGACTTGGTGCTGCGAACTGAGATTTTGATCCTGATATTCATTAGAGCTCATCGAGAGAGAGACTTCCTCCTCTTTGTGGAGTCACTGCAAAGCCTCATGTTCTTGTTTTTTGCGCTGGACCACTACAATTACAGCCGTTGGGTTTCTGTCCACCTGCGAGATATGCAGTCCTTACCAGCCACTGTGTCAGAGGAACTCCAGAAGTACTGGGTTGTGAGCAAAACACAAAAGAGATTTTCTGCACTTCCCATTGATCAAGTCCATGAACAGGAAAATGCCAAAGTCAAAGGAAAGGGTGGAGCCGTGGGCTTAACTGAAAATCCTGTTGCTTTCCAACGTTGGATGCTTGCAGGTCCTGAGCAAGCCAGGCTGCTGACAGAATTTGAAAGTGAATACTTACCTGAAGAAGATCCAGAGGAAAATTTCAGACATCATGAAGAGACACAATCAAACCAAGAATCTTTCAGAAATCAAACAGCAAAACTGATGAAGACAATCAACGAATATGGCAGCCCTTTCCTCGAGGATCACTCTGAATTATTGGTCTTGCACTCTCGGGAATGTGCTGATAAATCAGTGGTGGAGACAGTACAACATATCGAAGCACTGGGTTCTGATCAGTATCAAACATACAAGCGGGAAGTGCTCATTGAAAAAAGCAAAACTATCCATGCACCAATCAAGAAGAATTCTCTCCCACTTTTCAAGACACCAGTGAAGGCAAAAGGGAATCGTAAAACTGAGAAAATTGCATCTCTTCGGAATGATGTGAGCCTCTTTGGTCATATGTACATTGCAAACCAGCTGCGTGACGGTGACCCAGCCGTATTCTTCAGCCACGAGAATCAGGCATACCCGCCATCTATCTCAAATAGTAGGAAACTGCGCTTGACATCCAGCAAGTCTAAATTACTAACATGTCTGAACACAAATGGACAAGGAGAGCCTCCGGCACAAGTGGACTGCAAGATTTTTGATGGTGCAGCTCTAGTTCATGGGTTACCAGCAACTTCCGTGTCAACATTTGAGGACTATGCAAGAACAGTTTTCAAGCCCGTTCTCAACCGTGAATTGCAAGGAGTCAGACGACTGGATTTGGTGTGGGACAGATACTTGGCCTGCAGTATCAAGGAATCTACTCGCCAGAAACGAGGAAGTGGAGTACGCACAAAGGTAGCATCCAAGACTAAAATGCCAGTCAAATGGAAAGACGTTTCCATGGAAATGCTTTGTCCGAAAAACAAAAAGAGTATGTTTTGCACATCTATACCCCAGTGCCGTCATGAACACTAAATGTGATTTCAATTGCTTCAATATTGTGGAAGTAGTTCGCTCAGCAAGAGTTTTGCAAAAATATCTGGTTACCATGGCAACGCTAGGTGGCGCACAATCACAAAGGGTGTTTTTTATAACCACACTCATAGATCGTTATAGATACCAAATTTGACATTAATTGCTTAAATTCTGTGGAAGTAATTTGCACTATAAGGTTTGGTAAAATTGTGGTTACCATGGCAACGCTTTGTCCGACAAACACAAAAAAACATGTCTCGCACATCTACCCCTCAATGTCATCACATACACCAAGTTTCATTTCTTTTTTGCTTCAAAACTATAGAAGTAGGACCACGGTTGCTTTATTTTTTGGGTTTTCCTGTGATTATGTAATGAATAAATGATGATGTCATAATGACGTCATTTTCACCACCTTTCCAGCATCAATTTTCTTGGAGCATAGCCTTTTTTAAGAAGGTACATCGTGAAGATAATTTGGTGAAAAAATCATGCTTTTGTCCAGCGTGTCACGATTTTTTCACTAAGCTACCCCACTATAATACATGAAACAGATTTTGAGCGGAGTAATTATCTTTCGCCGGAGAACTTGCGTAAGGAGCTATAATTTTATTTTTATTTTTTTTAAATCAAACATTATGGGGAATAGCAAAAAACGGTTGTCTTTTTTGCTCTTTTCTTTCCTCTCATGTTATTAGTCTTCTTTCATTGAGGTAATTTCAGGTCTTACATATTGATGAGCTGTTTGAAATTAACTAGGAGGTATGCGCGTATTGGGGAATGTGGCTTGCTGCTCTACTTTAAAAAAAAAAAAATTCCCATGACATGTAATGAGTGTTTAGTGTACATTATGTACACCGTACAGACACCGTGGGACGTACAGTGATAGATGGAAAGTTATTTCAGTATATTCGAAATGACTTTTAGGCAACTGCTTTTTCCTCCCACATTATCAACATTCATTCATTTCATTTCATTTACATAATTTCATGAAATGCATTCAGAAAATGAAGAAAATAAGAAAGAAACAAAAACAACCCGTGAAACAAAAATATTGTCGGCGAAGCATCTGTCGTAGTACTAGTAGCATTTGTATTTAATGGGACACTTTTTGGGCGGAGCAAATGTCGTCGGAGCAAATGTCACCGGAGCAAGTGTCGCTTCATGCGGAGCAATTGTCGGCGGAGCAAATGTCGTCGGAGCAATTGTCGGCGGAGCAAATGTCACCGGAGCAATTGTCGCCGGAGCAATTGACGGCGGAGCAAATGTCGGCGGAGCAAATGTCGGCGGAGCAATTGTCGCTTCAGGCGGAGCAAATGTCGGCGGAGCAAATGTCGGCGGAGCAATTGTCGCGTTTTGCGGAGCAATTGACGGCGGAGCAATTGTCGGAGGAGCAATTGTCGGCGGAGCATCTGTCGGCGGAGCAATTGTCGGCGGAGCAACTGTCGGCGGAGCAACTGTCGGCGGAGCACCTGTCGGCGGAGCATTTGACGTCGGAGCAAATGTCGCGGAGCAAATGTCGCGGAGCAATTGTCGCGTTTTGCGGAGTAAATGTCGGCGGAGCAATCGTCGGCGGAGCATGTGTCATGGAACCTTGCATGCCTCCCACTGAGATGAAGGTCAACTTGGTAGAAATTGTACAATTACATAACGCATTGGAATGGATGAGATTCCAGTTCTTACTGTACAATGTACTATACGCCTATGGCGGGCGAAACATGCCATATACATGACAACTATACAACCATACATCCATTCGATGGATGTAAGGTTTTAACCAATCAGAACGCAGGAAACTGTACAACTATACAACCATACAACTATACTATGCATCCATCGAACGCATGTATAGTTTACAGCGTGCGGGCCGAAGTGCCATAATCAACAACTATACAACTATACAACCATACAACCATACAACTATACGACTATACGTCTATAAAGCTCGGGTTTCAACTACTGCTCGTGCAGTGGTTTCTCTCTCCCCCTCTCTCCTCACAAAACAACTACTGCTCGTGCAGTGGTTTCTCTTTCCCCTCTCTCCTCTCAAAACAACTATACTGCTCGTGCAGTGGTTTCCCTCGCCCTCCTCCCACCCTCTCTCCTCACAAAACAACTACTGCTCGTGCAGTGGTTGTTTTGTGAGGAGAGAAACCACTGCACGAGCAGTAGTTGTTTTGTGAGGAGAGAAACCACTGCACGAGCAGTAGTTGTTTTGAGAGAGAAACCACTGCACGAGCAGTAGTTGTTTTGAGAGAGAAACCACTGCACGAGCAGTAATTGTTTTGAGAGAGAAACCCCTGTACGAGCAGTAGTTGTTTTGAGAGAGAAACCACTGCACGAGCAGTAATTATTTTGAGAGAGAAACCACTGCACGAGCAGTAGTTGTTTTGTGAGGAGAGAGGGTGGGAGGAGGGCGAGGGAAACCACTGCACGAGCAGTATAGTTGTTTTGAGAGGAGAGAGGGGAAAGAGAAACCACTGCACGAGCAGTAGTTGAAACCCGAGCTTTATAGACGTATAGTCGTATAGTTGTATAGTTGTTGATTATGGCACTTCGGCCCGCATGCTGTAAACTATACATGCGTTCGATGGATGCATAGCCGTATAGTCGTATAGTTGTATGGTTGTATAGTTGTACAGTTTCCTGCGTTCTGATTGGTTAAAACCATACATCCATCGAATGGATGTATGGTTGTATAGTTGTCATGTATATGGCATGTTCCGCCCGCCATATACGCCTTGTGCATGCATACATTATGTACAACTTTTAGATCCATGATTTTTCATTTTTTAAGAAATGGAAGGAAATACAGTGTACTCCTTGTATTACTCACAAACTCTCTCTTTCTTTCTCTCTCTCTCTCTCTCTCTATCCCTCCAGTTTTCTCTCTTTTTCTTTATAATTCCTCGATCGATCTATCCGTGTCTGTCCCACTCTTTCCTTCTTTTTCTTCTTTTTCCCTTTCTGTCCCAGTCTATTCCTTCTCTTTCTCCATTTCTTTGTGCTAGAATAAATTCTATTGAAATTTTAATTTAGGTTTATGAGGACCTGAATATATTTTCATCCCTTACTTAAACCTTTTACCTCATCTTTCACTTTCTTTCTCATTTTGTTCATGATTACAAATTCACATAAAACTTCTCTTTTATGTCTACAACAAGGAGAAACCCAAATTATATAAACTGTATACATGTACATGATTATGTCATATGTTTGCTAATTTCATTTTCAGTTGGTAACTCTGTGACGTACATGTATCTTGTGAGCTCCTCTCCCATTTGCTTTGTATGCAGAAATTAACAAATTTTCAATTTTCAAACAGGTTTTGTGTAAGGCATACAAGAAATGATTATATATCTCGGGTGCGTGTATAATGAAATATTTTCTTTAGACTTGGAGAAAATGATTTTCTTTCATTACAGGGCATATGGGAGATAAGCTCACAAGATACGTCACAGAGTTGCCAATTTGTGTTTGATTGATAACTTCAAAAAGTCATAATTTTCTTATTTCTTTTTGGTTCTTTAAATTTTCTGCTTCATTTAATATCAATTTGATATTAGGGTGGACGTCACCATGCAGTAATTCCTTCTTACATTAATAATTTATACACAAAATCTGTCAATCTGGCAGTACTTACTTTCAAAATAATCTTTCAACCTTAAATTCCTGCAAAATTCAGAACCATCTAATTTTTATGAAACTGCGGACGTAGTAAAAAAATTAATTTCAAGGATTTGTATTTCAATTGTTTTAATCAGCATTAATATACTCTCTTAGAGTAGGTTAGATAGAAACTTTATAATGAAAAAATATTCATCAGTATTAACAAACTTGACACTTCTCTGGCGTGGGAAAGTGGTGTACCCTATTGTTCAGTGGCTCGTAAACAGACAGTAATTAGGTGGCAATTTAATTGTACTGAAAATTCAATAACCAACAGATGGAGCGTTCTCTTTTATACAAATATTGTTGTATTAACCAACAAAAATTCACACTGTAGGCCTAGGCATACATACATGTACATCACACGCAATAGATCCAAGATTTAATACCCCCACGTTCAGAAGCGTATATAGGGCTGCTGCTATTATCTCTCAGGAAAGTACCCTATATAGTACATGTACATTCTTTTACCATGTGCGTAGGCCATTTAAGGGTTTTTAGAGGGTAGATTTTCCAAATACGAACTTGTTTATGATGCTCAAAATTTGTTTTTAATGTAATGGTAGTTGACATAATATAGCACAGGAAACCATTTATCCAGGCACGTATCAAGGATTTTCCAATAGGGGGGATGGGGGGGGGGGGGGGAGAATCATTATCCACCCAATATTCAAAATTTCCCAAAACTTTGTATTACCTCATATTTTTTCAAGGTCCGATTTATGTTGACAAATCTCAAAATGACAATGTGATGAAACACTAAACTTGTAAGAAGATGAAGTTGGAGAAAATCAGAGAATAATAATATCCTAAGTAATATATCCTTCCTAGTGCAGACATAATGTACGTGAATAATAATTTAGATGCCAATTTGTGGAAGCTTAATTTAAGTCACGATATCAGTTGATAAACATTAATACGCGCAACAAATCATGAAGGTACATTTTGTCTAGTAATGTACCTTTTTTTTTCTTGCACATACAGTATGATCTTAAAGTAATATACATTTGTACATGCAGTCGGTCACAATTTTTTTGTTTTCACCGCACTCCACAGATACATGTACAAATAAGCACCTGTAATGCAGTCATGTATCTTTCCAAAGTACTATTTGATCATGGAACAAATTCAAAGGACAGAAAGAGTGTTGTTTGAAGTATAAGCAAAATAATGTACTGCAGAGGTCTGATATACAGAAAATATGTCCTTATATACACGCAATACATACAATTTGTTGACGATAAACCCTGTCACCAAATGTAGAACTTATTATTTCACTGTGAACAATGAGTCAATGACAAGTCTGAAGTTATTAGGGTTCTTCTGATGCGCTTTGAAATTTAGGGGCCATATAAGATGATAAGTTGGTTCAAAATTTGGACGCTTTAAAGATGCCATAACATTTGGGCACAGTATGGAGGGGGTTACTGTCCTAAATCTCTCATTATTGTCCTCATATAGAATTGATGAATTCTTTACAGGCCACAACAGGGATTTGGAATTGTTGATATTACAAGTACACCTGTTTCAAGTTTCAAGTTTCAAGTTTATTTGTTTCAACATTTCACAATCTTGAGGAATAAAGAAAAAAAAAGAAGAAAAAAAAACCAACTCATATTTCATTTTCAAATTATCAGGAGGTAGAGAGTGAGAGATAAGAAAATCAGGATGAGATAGATGAGGGAGGGAGGTTGCTGGGAGTTTTGTTAAGAAAAAACAACAACACGAAAATGTGACTGCAAACTCAAAATAAAAGGAGGTGGGGCCCCCCAAAAAAAGTTTTTTGTTCAATGAACAGATTCAAGATGTCTTGCCCAGTAGGCCTATAGCAGGCCTTCTCAACTAGTTTATTAGAAGTGCCAAACTAAAAGAAGTTGAAGTTGAAGTGCCACCCTGTATGGTTGACTGTGCTGTGAGGGAGCGTAGCGACTGAGCCGAAAATGGGTGGGGTCCGGGGGCGAAGCCCCCTGAAGCTGGTGGATTTAGGGCTTTCTAAAGGCCCAAATGGGGCATTTTTAGCACCATTTCATTCCACAATATAATCAATCATAATTTCATATTGATGTGAAAAAATTAGTACAATTCCTAGATACAATTACACTGGAGGTATATTGATATGTAGTTTTTTTTTGTGTGCAATAAACACGGGAAATTTCAAAATAAAGTGAAAATCAAACAAACAAACACAAGGTGTTTCCAGAGATTGGCAACGTTAAAATTGGTATCCCATCGTAAGCTAATTGTTGTTCCGACCTTACGTTTGGATTTGTTTAAAATGATAAAAAAACGATAAATTCCCCTTTCTTCATGTTTGTTAAGCAGGCATTTTGGGTTCAAATTCGACTGCAACTTCTTGATTTAGCTGAGTATTTAATTTTAAAATATATATTGTTTTTCTTTCTGTTTTTTGTTTTGTTGTTGCAACAGTCGTGCGCCACTCCGACTGACCGCAAGCGCCACAAGTGGCGCGCGCGCCGCCAGTTGAGAAGGCCTGGCCTATAGCATCTGTATCTCCCTTTTTATTACTCATCAGGATTGTAAAGAAATACAATGCCACATTGAGCTATAACTCCTCAGTTTTCTGTATTTTGCATCCAGCAAGCCAAGAGGGCAAAACTTGGTCTGAACAAGAAGTTACCAGCAACTGGTAACTTCTTGGTCTGAATGAAGGTATAGGGATTTGGTGTTTGGTCTGGCTGGTGTTTGGCCTGGCCCAGTGTTGTTTTAATTTAACTGGTGGTCATATCTTATCTGCCTTCCCAATTATCTTGTTACTGAGAGCTTGCCAGCCAGTCCCAAGAGTGGGTGATGGACATTGAATAGCAATGATTTTTTGATTAAGTGTCAAATTAGGGTCTGTGCCTGCACAACCAGTAGGTAGCTGGGCTAGACTTCTCTCAAGGCACAATGATTTTTTGATTAAGTGTCAAATTAGGGTCTGTGCCTGCAGACTACGCCGGGCCTTTGTTCAAACAAAGTTCAAGGGTTCAAATGGGCGGCATTTAGAACTTCAGTTCAGAATTGCGCAATATCTCTCAGCCAAACATAAACAAAGGTTTAGATTTTAATGGGTCAAGATTTACGTGCCGATACGTCTTTTTTACACGAGGTCGTGGACAGAATTGAGGTTAGATTTATCATGGAATGTGTTGATAAAACGCAAGCAATCTATATTTTGCATATACTTAGATCTATAGCTTCAAATTAAATATTGAGAAAATAAACTTCACTGTTGTAAAACCCATCGATCTATAGCTTGGAATTAAAACTAATCAGGAATAATCTCAATCACATTGCTCTGCAATTCCAACGCTAGCTAGCTAACTCCATTTGGCTTGCGCCTATACCATGCGTGGAGCTAGCCAACGTGGCTAGCTAGGCTGCGAGTACGTAGCGGCGGCTCACAAGTGTCTTCAGCTAGCGCATCCTTCATAATATTATGATTGCTGTGCGCACTGACATTCGTCCTCTTGCGTCGCGATGATTTCAATCTAATAATTAAATTTGGAGATTGCAGTCAGGCAAAGTGCGCGTACCAAATTCGTCCTCTTGCGTCGCGACGATTTCAATCTAATAATTAAATTTGGAGACTGCAGTCAGGCAAAGTGCGCATACCAAATCGGCGCCGAGCGTTCCATGCGGGATCCTGCATCGGAACGACAGCAATAATAACTAGAAATGCAATCGTGTCACAACGATGTGCGTGCAATGACGCCGTGTTTCTACGTGTCAAACGAAAGAGCTTCTCTCGGACTATCCAGAGCAATTTGTACGAAGTCTGTAGCTTCTGTGATATTGGAGATAGGTGGGGCGAAAGAAAGGCCTCAACAGTGACCTTGATGGGATGGTACTATGCCTACGAAGTTTGAAAGAAATTGGGATAGGGGAAAGAACCTAGAAAGGGCTCGCAGCACTGCGTGCAAAAACCAAGGGGATTTGGTGCTTGTTCGTCATTGCAATAAACATCGTTCTGGGGGCCAAAAGCGTGAACCCGATATGCCCCATAGACAATGCGTGTAATGCATGGGCGGAAAACGTACAGGATCTGTATTATGACCGGAGTTAAATTGTTTTTTCTCTCTCTCTTTACGTCTCTTTATGGGCCGTATTTGGTATCATTAGAAAGAGAATTTCATGGTTGTTATTGCAAACCACTCTTTTTTTTTCTATGATAATCCTATCGAAAGACGTGATGTAAAATAGATTTATAGGACAAAATGGCGTCTTAAATGGCCCCCTTGACCAATTTCAAAAATCCGGCCAAGAGGTGCCCTGCGTATTGGAACTCGGCATGTCACTGCAAATTTTCAAGGAAAAAAACGGACGTTTAAGGGGCGAAAAGCAGTCTGAAAAAATGACGTCATAGCCGATACGTGTTAGATTCGGGCGGAAACTCGGCGGAATTCGTATAGTGACCTTTCTTCAAATGCGATTTACTCACAATTTTCTGTGTGAACATATACTATACTTGGTATCATGCAAAAGGGCACTTCGTTGCGGTCAGTTTGACACCATTGTCATCTCCGCGCAATGTAATGCACGCATTAAACGCGCTATTACGTAATGCATAGTAAATTCATCATTTTTGGCGATAACTTTGCGACGAGGGCATTGCAATTTATTTAACTTGGCAGACAGTTGTCACGTATATGGATACATATGTGTGCCAAGTTTCATTGATGTATGTATAAAGATCGCCATTTTAAAGCAAGTTTAAGTTATTTTGGAATTTTCTTGAAAATGGCGAATTTGGAGGGCATTTTTCTCAAAGTCGGACAGTGTTAGGGTATATAATTTTGTATATGGCTTGAAAGGGCAAATCTTCAAGTATCTAAATCCAAAAAAGGGTACGGATTTGCCAAGCCATAATGGAGATACGGCCACAGAAAGACAGCCAATTCCCAGAACTTTAGAGGGCGCTATTTATGTTTTGCAAAGCCATTGGAGCGTGAAATTTGGCATGGCTATGTGCAATTATGAGATAAAGATACTGTGAGATTTAAATACAAAACGGAATTCATATGAGAAAGTTATGGCAGTTTTAGATTATTTAGGGGTCAATTTTTCAAGAACTTGAGAGATTTTTGACGAAGTCGGTTTCAGATTTGAATTTTGAGTACGAAGATGGCATTTTGAAGGTCAAGTCATGTGTCGCAGATGAAAGAACATCTCTTAGAATATCTAGAGGAATTTGTTAGAAGTTTGTAGGATCTAGGATAGTGGAGATGGGAAGGAAGAAAGAAAGGCCTTAAAATGGACCAGAAACGGACAAAATGGCGCCTGGACGGTTATGCATGAGTGATTTCGAAAATCGAAGAATGTAGTGACCTGGATGAGATGCTAGAGATGATGCCTAAGAAATTTGAAAGGAAAAGGACTTGAGGAAAGTACCTAACTAGGAAGGACAAGCACTACGTGCAAAACGAATGGGATTTCAGGACGAAAAGGAAAAGGAAAATATTACTAGAAATGCAATCGTGTCACAACGATGTGCGTGCAATGACGCCATGTTTCTACGTGTCAAACGAAAGAGCTTCTCTCGGACTATCCAGATTCCAGAGCAATTTGTACGAAGTCTGTAGCTTCTGTGATATTGGAGATAGGTAGGGCGAAAGAAAGGCCTCAACAGTGACCTTGATGGGATGGTAGTGATTATGCCTACGAAGTTTGAAAGAAATTGGGATAGGGGAAAGAACCTAGAAATGGCTCGCAAGCACTGCGTGCAAAAACCAATGGGATTTGGTGCTTGTTCGTCATTGCAATAAAGATCGTTCTAGGGGCCAAAAGCGTGAACCCGATATGCCCCCATAGACAATGCGTGTAATGAATGGGCGAAAAACGTACAGGATCTGTAATACGACCGGAGTTAAATTGTTTTTTCTCTCTCTCTCTTTATGTCTTGTTATGGGCCGTATTTGGTATCATTAGAAAGAGAATTTCATGGTTGTTATCGTAAACCACTCTCTTTTTTTCTATGATAATCCTATCGAAACACGTGATGTAAAATAGATTTATAAGACAAAATGGCGTCTTAAATGGCCCTCTTGACCAATTTTAAAAATCCGGCCAGGAGGTGCCCTGCGTATTGGAACTCGGCATGTCACTGCAAATTTTCAAGGAACAAAAAGGACGTTTAAGGGGCGAAAAGCAGTCTGAAAAAATGACGTCATAGCAGATACGTGTTAGATTCGGGCGGAAACTCGGCGGAATTCGTATAGCGACCTTTGTTCAAATGCGATTTACTCACAATTTTCTGTGTGAACATTATACTATACTTGGTATCATGCAAAAGGGCACTTCATTGCGGTCAGTTTGACACCATTGTTATCTTCGCGCAATGTATTGCACGCATTAAACGCGCTATTACGTAATGCATAGTAAATTCATCATTTTTGGCGATAACTTTGCGACGAGGGCATTGCAATTTATTTAACTTGGCAGACAGTTGTCACGTATATGGATACATATGTGTGCCAAGTTTCATTGATGTAGGTATAAAGATCGCCATTTTAGAGCAAGTTTAAGTTATTTTGGAATTTTCTTGAAAATGGCGAATTTGGAGGGCATTTTTCTCAAAGTCGGTCAGTGTAAGGGTATATAATTTTGTATATGGCTTGAAAGGGCATATCTTCAAGTATCTAAATCCAAAAAAGGGTACGGATTTGCCAAGCCATAATGGAGATACGGCCACAGAAAAAAAGCCAATTCCCAGAACTTTAGAGGGCGCTATTTATGTTTCGCAAAGCCATTGGAGCGTGAAATTTGGAATGGCTCTGTACAATTATGAGATAAAGATACTGTGAGATTTAAATACAAAACGGAATTCATATGAGAAGGTTATGGCAGTTTTAGATTATTTAGGGGTCAATTTTTCAAGAACTTGAGAGATTTTTGACGAAGTCGGTTTCAGATTTGAATTTTGAGTACAAAGATGGCATTTTGAAGGTCAAGTTATTCGTAGCAGATGAAAGAACATCTCTTAGATTATCTAGAGAAATTTGTTAGAAATGTGTAGGATCTAGGATAGTGGAGATAGGAAGGAAGAAAGAAAGGCCTTAAAATGGACCAGAAACGGACAAAATGGCGCCTGGACGGTCATGCATGAGTGATTTCGAAAATCGAAGAATGTAGTGACCTGGATGAGATGCTAGAGATGATGCCTAAGAAATTTGAAAGGAAAAGGACTTGAGGAAAGTACCTAACTAGGAAGGACAAGCACTACGTGCAAAACGAATGGGATTTCAGGACGAAAAGGAAAAGGAAAATATTACTAGAAATGCAATCGTGTCACAACGATGTGCGTGCAATGACGCCATGTTTCTACGTGTCAAACGAAAGAGCTTCTCTCGGACTATCCAGATTCCAGAGCAATTTGTACGAAGTCTGTAGCTTCTGTGATATTGGAGATAGGTAGGGCGAAAGAAAGGCCTCAACAGTGACCTTGATGGGATGGTAGTGATTATGCCTACGAAGTTTGAAAGAAATTGGGATAGGGGAAAGAACCTAGAAATGGCTCGCAAGCACTGCGTGCAAAAACCAATGGGATTTGGTGCTTGTTCGTCATTGCAATAAAGATCGTTCTAGGGGCCAAAAGCGTGAACCCGATATGCCCCCATAGACAATGCGTGTAATGAATGGGCGAAAAACGTACAGGATCTGTAATACGACCGGAGTTAAATTGTTTTTTCTCTCTCTCTCTTTATGTCTTGTTATGGGCCGTATTTGGTATCATTAGAAAGAGAATTTCATGGTTGTTATCGTAAACCACTCTCTTTTTTTCTATGATAATCCTATCGAAACACGTGATGTAAAATAGATTTATAAGACAAAATGGCGTCTTAAATGGCCCTCTTGACCAATTTTAAAAATCCGGCCAGGAGGTGCCCTGCGTATTGGAACTCGGCATGTCACTGCAAATTTTCAAGGAACAAAAAGGACGTTTAAGGGGCGAAAAGCAGTCTGAAACTAGAAATGCAATCGTGTCACAACGATGTGCGTGCAATGACGCCATGTTTCTACGTGTCAAACGAAAGAGCTTCTCTCGGACTATCCAGAGCAATTTGTACGAAGTCTGTAGCTTCTGTGATATTGGAGATAGGTAGGGCGAAAGAAAGGCCTCAACAGTGACCTTGATGGGATGGTAGTGGCTATGCCTACGAAGTTTGAAAGAAATTGGGATAGGGGAAAGAACCTAGAAAGGGCTTGCAAGCACTGCGTGCAAAAACCAATGGGATTTGGTGCATGTTCGTCATTGCAATAAAGATCGTTCTGGGGGCCAAAAGCGTGAACCCGGTATGCCCCAAAGACTATGCGTGTAATGCATGGGCGGAAAACGTACAGGATCTGTATTATGACCGGAGTTAAATTGTTTTTTCTCTCTCTCTTCACGTCTCTTTATGGGCCGTATTTGGTATCATTAGAAAGAGAATGTCATGGTTGTTATTGTAAACCACTCTCTTTTTTTCTATGATAATCCTATCGAAACACGTGATGTAAAATAGATTTATAGGACAAAATTGCGTCTTAAATGGCCCCCTTGACCAATTTCAAAAATCCGGCCAAGAGGTGCCCTGCGTATTGGAACTCGGCATGTCACTACAAATTTTCAAGGAAAAAAAAGGACGTTTAAGGGGCGAAAAGCAGTCTGAAAAAATGACGTCATAGCCGATACGTGTTAGATTCGGGCGGAAACTCGGCGGAATTCGTATAGTGACCTTTGTTCAAATGCAATTTACTCACAATTTTCTGTGTGAACATATACTATACTTGGTATCATGCGAAAGGGCACTTCATTGCAGTCAGTTTGACACCATTGTTATCTCCACCCAATGTATTGCACGCATTAAACGCGCTATTACGTAATGCATAGTAAATTCATCATTTTTGGCGATAACTTTGCGCCTACATATTCGAATTTTACCAAACTTGGCGGACAGTTGTCACGTATATGGATACATATGTCTGCCAAGTTTCATTGATGTAGGTATAAAGATCGCTAATTTAGAGCAATTTGAAGTTATTTCTCAATTTTCTTGAAAACTCCATATTTGGAGGGCATTTTTCGCAAAGTCGGTCAGTGTTAGGGTATATAATTTTGTATATGGCTGGAAAGGGCATATCTTCAAGTATCTAAATCCAAAAAAAGGTACGGGTTTGCCAAGCCATAATGGAGATACGGCCACAGAAAGAAAGCCAATTCCCAGAACTTTAGAGGGCGCTATTTATGTTTTGCAAAACCATTGGAGCGTGAAATTTGGCATGGCTATGTGCAATTATAAGATAAAGATACTGTGTGATTTAAATACAAAACGGAATTTATATGAGAAAGTTATGGCAGTTTTAGATTATTTAGGGGTCAATTTTTCAAGAATTTGAGAGATTGTTGACGGAGACGGTTTCAGATTTGAATTTTGAGTATGAAGATGGCATTTTGAAGGACAAGTTATGCGTCGCAGATAAAAGAACATCTCTCAGACTATCTAGAGGAATTTGTTACAAATGTGTAGGATCTAGGATAGTGGAGATAGGAAGGAAGAAAGAAAGGCCTTAAAATGGACCAGAAATGGACAAAATGGCGCCTGGACGGTCATGCATGAGTGATTTCGAAAATCGAAAAAGTAGCTGACCTTGATGAGATGCTAGAGATGATGCCTACGAAATTTGAAAGGAAAAGGACATGAGGAAAGTACCTAACCAGGAAGGACAAGCACTACGTGCAAAACGAATGGGATTTTTGGACGATAAGGAGGATAAGTATATTAATGGGGCAGAATGTGAACGAAAACAAGGCAATGACGAAGGTCGTCATTGCAAAAATGACGTCATAGCAGATACGTGTTAGATTCGGGCGGAAACTCGGCGGAATTCGTATAGCGACCTTTGTTCAAATGCGATTTACTCACAATTTTCTGTGTGAACATTATACTATACTTGGTATCATGCAAAAGGGCACTTCATTGCGGTCAGTTTGACACCATTGTTATCTTCGCGCAATGTATTGCACGCATTAAACGCGCTATTACGTAATGCATAGTAAATTCATCATTTTTGGCGATAACTTTGCGCTGACATATTTGAATTGTACCAAATTTGGCAGACAGTTGTCACGTATATGGATACATATGTGTGCCAAGTTTCATTGATGTAGGTATAAAGATCGCCATTTTAGAGCAAGTTTAAGTTATTTTGGAATTTTCTTGAAAATGGCGAATTTGGAGGGCATTTTTCTCAAAGTCGGTCAGTGTAAGGGTATATAATTTTGTATATGGCTTGAAAGGGCATATCTTCAAGTATCTAAATCCAAAAAAGGGTACGGATTTGCCAAGCCATAATGGAGATACGGCCACAGAAAAAAAGCCAATTCCCAGAACTTTAGAGGGCGCTATTTATGTTTCGCAAAGCCATTGGAGCGTGAAATTTGGAATGGCTCTGTACAATTATGAGATAAAGATACTGTGAGATTTAAATACAAAACGGAATTCATATGAGAAGGTAATGGCAGTTTTTGATTATTTAGGGGTCAATTTTTCAAGAACTTGAGAGATTTTTGACGAAGTCGGTTTCAGATTTGAATTTTGAGTACAAAGATGGCATTTTGAAGGTCAAGTTATTCGTAGCAGATGAAAGAACATCTCTTAGATTATCTAGAGAAATTTGTTAGAAATGTGTAGGATCTAGGATAGTGGAGATAGGAAGGAAGAAAGAAAGGCCTTAAAATGGACCAGAAACGGACAAAATGGCGCCTGGACGGTCATGCATGAGTGATTTCGAAAATCGAAGAATGTAGTGACCTGGATGAGATGCTAGAGATGATGCCTAAGAAATTTGAAAGGAAAAGGACTTGAGGAAAGTACCTAACTAGGAAGGACAAGCACTACGTGCAAAACGAATGGGATTTCAGGACGAAAAGGAAAATATTAATGGGGCAGAATGTGAACGAAAACAAGGCAATGACGAAGGTTCGTCATTGCAACTAGAAATGCAATCGTGTCAGAACGATGTGCGTGCAATGACGCCGTGTTTCTACGTGTCAAACGAAAGAGCTTCTCTCGGACTATCCAGAGCAATTTGCACGAAGTCTGAAGCCTCTGTAATATTGGAGATAGGTAGGGTGAAATAAAGGCATCAAAAGTGACCTTGATGGGATGGTACTATGCCTACGAAGTTTGAAAGAAATTTGGATAGGGGAAACAACCTAGAAAGGGCTCGCAAGCACTGCGTGCAAAAACAAATGGGATTAGTTGCACGTTCGTCATTGCAATCAAGATCGTTCTAGGGGTCAAAAGCGTGAACCCGATTTGCCCCATAGACAATGCGTGTAATGCATGGGCGGAAAACGTAGAGGATCTGTATTATGACCGGAGTTAAATTGTTTTTTCTCTCTCTCTTTATGTCTCTTTATGGGCCGTATATGGTATCATTGGAAAGAGAATTTCATGGTCGTTATTGTAAACTACTCTCTTTTTTTCTATGATAATCCTATCGAAACATGTGATGTAAAATAGATTTAAAGGACAAAATGGCGTCTTAAATGGCCCCCTTGACCAATTTCAAAAATCCGGCCACGAGGTGCCCTGCGTATTGCATCTCGGAATGTCATTGCAAATTTTCAAGGAAAAAAAAGGATGTTTAGGGGGCGAAAAGTAGTCTGAAAAAAATGACGTCATGGCCGATAAGTGTTATAATCGGGCGGAATTCGTATAGTGACCCTTGTTCAAATGCGATTTACTCACAATTTTCTGTGTAAACATATACCATACTTGGTATCATTCGAAAGGGCACTTCATTGCGGTCAGTTTGACACCATTGTCATCTGCACGCAATGTAGTGCACGCATTAAAGGCGCTATTACGTATTGCATAGTAAATTCATTATTTTTGGCGATAACTTTGCGCTGACGTATTAGAATTTTACCAATCTTGGTAAACAGTTGTCACGTATATGGATACATATGTCTGCAAAGTTTCATTGATGTAGGTATAACGATCGCCATTTTAGAGCAAGTTGAAGTTATTTCTCAATTTTCTTGAAAATGGCTTATTTGGAGGGCAATTTTCTCAAATTTGGTCAGTGATAGGGTATATAATTTTGTATATGGCTGGAAAGGGCATATCTTCAAGTATCTAAATCCAAAAAAGGGTACGGATTTGCCAAGCCAAAATGGAGATACGGCCACAGAAAGACAGCCAATTCCAAGAACTTTAGAGGGCGCTATTTATGTTTTGCAAAGCCATTGGAGCGTGAAATTTGGCATGGCTATGTGCAATTATGAGATAAAGATACTGTGAGATTTAAATGCAAAACGGAATTCATATGAGAAAGTTATGGCAGTTTTAGATTATTTAGGGGTCAATTTTTCAAGAATTTTAAAGCTTTTTGACGGAGTCGGTTTCAGATTTGAATTTTGAGTACGAAGATGGCATTTTGAAGGTCAAGTTATGCGTCGCAGATGAAAGAACATCTCTTAGACTATCTAGAGGAATTTGTTAGAAGTTTGTAGGATCTAGGATAGTGGGGATAGGAAGCAAGAAAGAAAGGCCTTAAAATGGACCAGAAACAGACAAAATGGCGCCTGGACGGTTATGCATGAGTGATTTCGAAAATCGAAAAAGTAGGTGACCTTGATGGGATGCTAGAGACTATGCCTATGAAATTTGAAATGAAAAGGACATGAGGAAAACACCTAACTAGGAATAACAAACACTACGTGCAAAACGAATGCGATTTCCTGACGATAACGATAAGGAAAACACCAAGGAGGAGAATATTAATGGGGCAGAATGTGAACGAAAACAAGGCAATGACGAAGGTCGTCATTGCAACTAGAAATGCAATCGTGTCACAACGATGTGCGTGCAATGACGCCATGTTTCTACGTGTCAAACGAAAGAGCTTCTCTCGGACTATCCAGAGCAATTTGCACGAAGTATGTATAGCTTCTGTGATATTGGAGATAGGTGGCCGAAAGAAAGGCCTCAACAGTGACCTTGATGGGATGGTACTATATGCCTACGAAGTTTGAAAGAAATTGGGATAGGGGAAAGAACCTAGAAAGGGCTCGCAAGCACTGCGTGCAAAAACCAAGGGGATTTGGTGCATGTTTGTCATTGCAATAAACATCGTTCTGGGGGCCAAAAGCGTGAACCCGATATGCCCCATAGACAATGCGTGTAATAAATGGGCGGAAAACGTACAGGATCTGTATTATGACCGGAGTTAAATTGTTTTTTCTCTCTCTCTTTACGTCTCTTTATGGGCCGTATTTGGTATCATTAGAAAGAGAATTTCATGGTTGTTATTGTAAACCACTCTTTTTTTCTATGATAATCCTTTCGAAACACGTGATGTAAAATAGATTTATAGGACAAAATGGCGTCTTAAATGGCCCCCTTGACCAATTTCAAAAATCTGGCCAGGAGGTGCCCTGCGTATTGGAACTCGGCATGTCACTGCAAATTTTCAAGGAAAAAAAAGGACGTTTAAGGGGCGAAAAGCAGTCTGAAAAAATGACGTCATAGCCGATACGTGTTAGATTCGGGCGGAAACTCGGCGGAATTCGTATAGTGACCTATGTTCAAATGCGATTTACTCACAATTTTCTGTGTGAACATATACTATACTTGGTATCATGCAAAAGGGCACTTCATTGCGGTCAGTTTGACACCATTGTTATCTGCGCGCAATGTATTGCACGCATTAAACGCGCTATTACGTAATGCATAGTAAATTCATCATTTTTGGCGATAACTTTGCGACGAGGGCATTACAATTTTTTTAACTTGGCAGACAGTTGTCACGTATATGGATACATATGTGTGTCAAGTTTCATTGATGTAGGTATAAAGATCGCCATTTTAGAGCAAGTTTCAGTTATTTTGGAATTTTCTTGAAAATGGCGAATTTGGAGGGCATTTTTCTCAAAGTCATTCAGTGTTAGTGTATATAATTTTGTATATGGCTGGAAAGGACATATCTTCAAGTATCTAAATCCAAAAAAGGGTACGGATTTGCCAAGCCATTATGGAGATACGGCCACAGAAAGACAGCCAATTCCCAGAACTTTAGAGGGCGCTATTTATGTTTTGCAAAGCCATTGGAGCGTGAAATTTTGCATGGCTATGTGTAATTATGAGATAAAGATACTGTAAGATTTAAATACAAAACGAAATTCATATAAGAAAGTTATGGCAGTTTTAGATTATTTAGGGGTCAATTTTTCAAGAACTTGATAAATTTTTGACGAAGTCGGTTTCAGATTTGAATTTTGAGTACGAAGATGGCCTTTTGAAGGTCAAGTTAAACGTCGCAGATAAAAGAACATCTCTTAGACTATCTAGAGGAATTTGTTAGAAGTTTGTAGGATCTAGGATAGTGGAGATAGGAAGGAAGAAAGAAAGGCCTTAAAATGGACCAGAAACGGACAAAATGGCGCCTGGACGGTTATGCATGAGTGATTTCGAAAATCGAAAAAGTAGGTGACCTTGATGGGATGCTAGAGACTATGCCTATGAAATTTGAAATGAAAAGGTCATGAGGAAAGCACCTTACTAGGAATAACAAACACTACGTGCAAAACGAATGGGATTTCCGGACGATAAGGATAAGGATAAGGAAAAGGATAAGTATATTAATGGGGCAGAATGTGAACGAAAACAAGGCAATGACGAAGGTTCGTCATTGCAAATATCTCATGCCTTAGTATGTGGAATATAATAGCAGCTATTATATTCCCCTCTTCCTTCTGTTCTGATATCAGTGATACGAACTGTATGCGTAGAATGCACGTAGGACCTTCTCCTTGTAAGAAAATTTGACAAATCTCATATTAAATGATGGCATCTGGGGCCTTATCTCCTTCAGGATCTGACATGACTTGTTACATCGACGAGGTAATCTATGGATGTTTGCAAATTGCATTTTCACTATTTCATCATCACTTAATTGTAGGCTTATTCATGAACAAAGCAATCTTCTTCTTTGCAATATCTTCCACATCCTCATTCGTCTTGGGGCGTGTTTATCGGGGCTTGCCACTAGATATGTACATATCGTACCCCACTATCATACCCCACTATCGAACCCCACTATACGATCGTGATTTGCGGGATGTCGCGTTTATCGACTCTTCACGATTCACAATTAAGGCCTTGTCTCTTCGCAGCTGCTCAGCGCTATTTCTCCGAACCGGAAACTAGCCTGGGAATTCCTATTTGTATGTGAGGTTAACGTTCAAAACAGCTTTGCGTTTATCGATCTCTCAGAAACGTGATTCTGGCTGTATGTCACATCAGGAAGCTGTAATGAATGGAGATACCGTCTCGAAAGAATTTTCCGAGGGAAAAATATTCAAGATTAACCTGGCTTAACAAAGAGAAATGTAACGTTCTCCAGCCATCATTTCCATCAACAGCTGTCCATATCAATGCACAGTCCCTCTCTGGCATTTCAAATAGTACGAAATGTTACGCAACGCCATCTGCTTCCCTAAGTTCTCTATTCACTCTTTTGCAAAAATATGCAAGCATCGAGCTTTGAAGCCATGCGAGGCACCGAAAAATTAAGTCATGTTCAGTGAAGATGTATTTAGCTATAACATATAAAATGCAGAATTCACAACATATGACCAATGCAACTTTCTATTAGTCATCAAATGCGTTTTCCGTTCTCGGATAGCTCTACTGAAGACATGGCCATTTCAACAAGCGAAATCGACCAAGGAAATCATGAGTTAGAGCGAATGAAAGGTTTTCATCATCATGATTTTCTCATTTAATTATTGACATTTTCCGAAATTTGTACATAGCTAGGAAGGTAGTCCAAAGGTTTATCTTCCTAAAGAACTAAATGAAATTGTGTTATATGTTTGCGCATTCGTTGATTTAGGGCTAGAAGTTGTCAAGTTATCACCACTATTCACCCAGATTACGGTCCGGCAAAGCAAAAGCCGCCGTGCTCGCTGGGCTGGGCTCTGGGTGGAACGGGAGTACTTTGAGCCATTAGGGAGCTGTATGGTCTCGGACAGGGATTAAGGGGATTACGGCAGGGGAAACAAAAGACGCGCGGTGCCACGGATGGCTTCAAAGGGGCCTCTTGGACGGGATCTCCATTCATTACAGCTTCCTGGTCACATTCAAAACACACCTGTTTGCGTCTTTAGATACTCTATCACCTGTCTATGCCCATATCTAAAGCCCTTTAAAAAAAGGCTTTGCGTTTATTACCTTCTAAATTTTCCTGAAAGACGTTTGAGAAACCTGATTCTAGCCAAAAAATTGGTCGATAAACGCAACCTTGGTTTTGCACACCATACATTAGGAGATTCTGCTTTCTCTCGTGCAATTCTGCTGCAAGTAAACTTGTTCTCACATTCTCGCTCTACTCTTCAATCTCCCTCTGTATTTGCGGGATTCTTTCCTTCTCCAACTCCATAATTCTGTTAGAATTATCTTGAACTGCAACTTCAATGATACTTACAGATTTTTTGATATCTGCAATGTCCTTCTTGAAAGAGTCGAGCTTCGAATTGAGCTGTACTGAAGGCTCACGAATCATGCTGCGCATATAGGTCTGCGGCTTGCGCTTGTGGGTCTTCCTCCCCTCTCGCCCCCGGCGGTGAGGCACTGCTTCTCGAGCTCGTACTCGCCACTGCCTGCTGGTCTCCGCGTCGTCCATCAATTTTTACCGTCCTTATTTATCCTTCCTTACAAGTCTAGATCTCAAACTATATTCCTTACGTTGACCCTTCTTTCCTTTCTTTACTTTCTCCTGGCTCATTTTAAATCAAAGAAGACATATATAATGCAATTTTGTGATCTTTTCACAGACTTATTTCTGATCTGTTATTATTGTATATTGTTGTATGTTGGAAGCTTGTCGAATAAATAAAATCAGGTGAAAGGTGGCCATTCCATGCTGCACTGTGACGTCACCTCCATGCTGTACTGTGACGTCTGTTTCTAATTCTGTTAATGACTTCACATGGAGTGTACGTACGTGCCATGCCAACTCTAACAAACACGACAAATGAGTATAATACGTCATAATGTACTAATACTTGATCATTATTCATAATCACGTGAGAGTTTGTGTGGTGATTTTCCCTCTGTATTACGAATAGATATTTAAAATGATCTGAGTCATACTTTGTTTATTTTAGACTGCATGGATATAATGGGGTTGGAAAAGGAGAAGGAAATAATACGGCCAAGAAAAGGCCTACATGGATTGCTTTCTATATATGAAAACATTAAGTAAAAAGTGATTAGAATCATTCGTTCAAGACTGCTGCATATCTCCAATGGGAGTCGGGCTAACTCGGACCAGGGGACAACTCGGCCCAGCTGTAAAAACGGTCATTTTTTGCATGTTTAGGTTTAGGGTTAGGTTTAGGGTTAGGGTTAGGGTAAGGGTTAGGGTTAGGCCAAAAAAAAATATATATTTGGTGGTCCTCGATTGCTTTTCTTTTTTCATTTTTTTCTCTTTTGTTTTTCCCCATTTTTTTTTTTTTTTTAATAATTTTTTTTCCATAACAAAAAAAATCATTGGGATTGTCAAGCAAAGTCTATAAAACACTTTAATATGGTAAAAGACTAGTTTAATGTACAATGAATATCAAGACCAACACAGAAAGTATTTTGGACTTTGAAATACAGCACCTTTTAAATCTCCATTGTACTACTTAAAGCTACTTGCGCCCTTTATGTAGCAAACAATGCCTAATCGGTGACCATTGGTCCCCCATGATCCTCTTTATCTTATATTAACTGAGCTTGTTTGATCTGTCCAGTGACCTTGCAGGGTGGTCTAATCCCTCCTGTAAACTAGTACAGATGGGCTTTAAAATGAGTTTAAGAATGCTCAGAACCTGATTTGAATGAACGGCATTTTGACATAGAAAAATAAAATTGGGAAGTTTAATAAATACCTAATTGCGTACTGAAAAGACCAAATTGGCAACGGGACGCATTTTGATCCTTGCAAATGCATAAAATGGTATGTTTGGCATTAAAGATTGCTCCCCCCCCCAAAAAAAAAAAAAAAAAAAATGAAGGAAAAAAAAAAAACTGAATTAAAAAAATATATAGGTCTATATATATATAAAAAAATAAAAAAAATACGAGCGGCCCGAAAATGACGAGCGGGCGGTCGAGGACAACCAAATGATTTTTTTGTTTTGGCCTTAGGATTAGAGTTAGGGTTAGAGTTAGGGTAAAATGACAAAAAATGACCGTTTTTGCAGCTGGGCCGAGTTGTCCCCTGGTCCGAGTTAGCCCGGATCCCTTCAATGTGACTGTTGAGCTGCAAACGTTTGGAAGATTAGAAGCAAGCAAATTTAGTTTTGTCGATAATTCGACGCCGGTGCAATACGAAGCTCGTTCTGGGGGAGTTTGAATATTTCTAAAAATATATTCTCAATATAGTCTATCAAAATGATTTTGAAATAAAACATGAATATTCAATTAAAAAACATTTAACGATTATTATATCTTTAGGGAAAGGTCCCAAGGAAAAAAATTACCGTGAGATAAACGTGGATATTGATAACCTGATGTTGTAACATGTGCAGTACAACCGTTGAATAGTAACGGGATGACGTCAACAACTAAAGACCGACTTGCAATTTGTTTGAATTTACCAACCAGCCATTAATTTGAATTAATGAGTTGTCTGATTTTTCTCACATATCTTTTTATTTCTTTCTCTCTCTTGTTTTAAATCACAACTTTAATTTTGTTCATAATTGTCCTCAAAAAATTATTTATCAGATTTTCTGCTTCAGCAAGTCATACTGTCTTGAACCAGTCAGAGTTGGTATTCAAGCCGAATAGGCCCAATTATTGTGAACCCTTATAAAACTGAAATTCAAGGCAAAAATAATGTGCGGGTACAAAAAATAGAGAGTCTCAGACAACAAGATAAAATTGGCTTTAGCATAGCATTCGGTACTATTCTTATTATTATTATCATTTAAAGAAAGAGACAGAAACAGACTGAGAGAAAGAAAGAGAGAGAGAGAGAAGGATAAAGAGAGAAAGAGAGACATAAGACAATACAAACGAAACGGTAAAAGTTTACGTTACCCCGAAAACTTGGCTTGGTGCGGTCACATCCGGGGGTGCCCTCGTTATTGATGATTTGGACGCTGAATCTGTCTTGGCTTGTGTGTCAGGCTCTGCGGATGATCTCCCGTGTTCGTCGGGGGTGTGGGTCCCCTGGCTCCCAGTCTCCTTCATGATTTCCCCTGGTAGTCATAAGATAGGTCACGTGATTAAACAGGGGATGTTGTTCAAGATATTTTTGAGGTAGGACAAAAAAGAAGTATAGGCCTAAAGGGACAACAAACGAGCACAGCGATAAAACACGGGAATTTTTTAGCCCCCCCCCCCCCCCCCGCCTCCCCCCCAAAAGAGCAATCTAGCGTTCAGGCCATAGGATATGTCTGGTGATATGCAGGAGATGATATAGTTTAGAGCTACCAGTAGATAAATTATGATTAAGAACCACCCTCCCCTCTATTGCATCCCTGCCAACCTTCCACAGCAAACATTAAGAATCTCTCCAGGCAAAATTTGGAATACAGTCTAGTTTGTATACTTTTCACACAGAATATTTCAGAAAAGGAGAGGAATCTAGGGTTCAAAACAGTAGCTTGAAGGTCAAAAATAGGAATGTTTGGCAGCTAAGCTATTGCCCTCTATTGAATGAATCCATTAATAAAACGTAAACAACAAATTGCACAACATAGACAAACTGTTGGTCATTATTGATGTCAGGTGATACAAGTCATAACAGGATGTTGTGTGAAAGATCTTTTTTTCGAAATATTTCCGAGGTAGGAAAATGGGGTAAAGGATTCGCCTCCTACCCCCCTTACAAAAAAATCTCTATGGTACACCATACAAAGACCATAGCAAATCTACCATAGATCTACCATTCATTTACCATAGAACTAATTAAAATAATTGGGACAAATTTATTCATTTATTCAAATTAGACCACACCTACATATTCTACCATTCATATACCATAGAGCCACCATAGAGTCATCATTCATCTACCATAGAGCCATCATTCATCTACCATAGAGCCACCATTCATCTACCATAGAGCCACCATTCATCTACCATAGAGCCACCATTCATCTACCATAGAGCCACCATTCATCTACCATAGAGCCACCATTCATCTACCATAGAGCCACCACTCATCTACCATAGAGCCACCATTCATATACCATAGAGCCACCATTCATCTACCATAGAGCCACCATTCATCTACCATAGAGCCACCATTCATCTACCATAGAACCACCATTCATGAGCCACCATTCATCTACCATAGAACCACCATTCATCTACCATAGAACCACCATTCATCTACCATAGAGCCACCATTCATCTACCATAGAGCCACCATTCATCTACCATAGAGCCACCATTCATATACCATAGAGCCACATCCGGGGGTGCCCTCGTTATTGATGATTTGGACGCTGAATCTGTCTTGGCTTGTGTGTCAGGCTCTGCGGATGATCTCCCGTGTTCGTCGGGGGTGTGGGTCCCCTGGCTCCCAGTCTCCTTCATGATTTCCCCTGGTAGTCATAAGATAGGTCACGTGATTAAACAGGGGATGTTGTTCAAGATATTTTTGAGGTAGGACAAAAAAGAAGTATAGGCCTAAAGGGACAACAAACGAGCACAGCGATAAAACACGGGAATTTTTTTAGCTCCCCCCCCCCCCGCCTCCCCCCCAAAAAGAGCACTCTAGCGTTCAGGCCATAGGATATGTCTGGTGATATGCAGGAGATGATATAGTTTAGAGCTACCAGTAGATAAATTATGATTAAGAACCACCCTCCCCTCTATTGCATCCCTGCCAACCTTCCACAGCAAACATTAAGAATCTCTCCAGGCAAAATTTGGAATACAGTCTAGTTTGTATACTTTTCACACAGAATATTTCAGAAAAGGAGAGGAATCTAGGGTTCAAAACAGTAGCTTGAAGGTCAAAAATAGGAATGTTTGGCAGCTAAGCTATTGCCCTCTATTGAATGAATCCATTAATAAAACGTAAACAACAAATTGCACAACATAGACAAACTGTTGGTCATTATTGATGTCAGGTGATACAAGTCATAACAGGATGTTGTGTGAAAGATCTTTTTTTCGAAATATTTCCGAGGTAGGAAAATGGGGTAAAGGATTCGCCTCCTACCCCCCTTACAAAAAAAATCTCTATGGTACACCATACAAAGACCATAGCAAATCTACCATAGATAACCATACAAACACCATAGCAAATCTACCATAGATCTACCATTCATTTACCATAGAACTAATTAAAATAATTGGGACAAATTTATTCATTTATTCAAATTAGACCACACCTACATATTCTACCATTCATATACCATAGAGCCACCATAGAGTCATCATTCATCTACCATAGAGCCACCATTCATCTACCATAGAGCCACCATTCATCTACCATAGAGCCACCATTCATCTACCATAGAGCCACCATTCATCTACCATAGAGCCACCATTCATCTACCATAGAGCCACCACTCATCTACCATAGAGCCACCATTCATATACCATAGAGCCACCATTCATCTACCATAGAGCCACCATTCATCTACCATAGAGCCACCATTCATCTACCATAGAACCACCATTCATGAGCCACCATTCATCTACCATAGAACCACCATTCATCTACCATAGAACCACCATTCATCTACCATAGAGCCACCATTCATCTACCATAGAGCCACCATTCATCTACCATAGAGCCACCATTCATATACCATAGAGCCACCATTCATCTACCATAGAGCCACCATTCATCTACCATAGAGCCACCATTCATCTACCATAGAGCCACCATTCATCTACCATAGAGCCACCATTCATCTACCATAGAGCCACCATTCATCCACCATAGCGCCACCATTCATCCACCATAGAGCCACCATTCATCTACCATAGAGCCACCATTCATCCACCATAGAGCCACCATTCATCCACCATAGAGCCACCATTCATCCACCATAGAGTCACCATTCATCCACCATAGAGCCACCATTCATCCACCATAGAGCCACCATTCATCTACCATTCACTACCATTCAAAATATGCAACAAAATGTTACGCTTAATTGTAGCATTTTGAAATGGTATATTCAGAATGGTAGTTTGGGTCTTGATCTATGGTTAGCAGAATGGTGGCTGTAGTGCGTTCTATAGTACACAGAATGGTGACTATAATATTATTGAATTTTTGAGAAATCTTAACTTAAATGTTAACTTACAATACACACATGACGCTTATTAAAAAAATGAATTGAATGAAAGTGGCAGGATGTATTTGGTTTATATCAAAAGTTGTATGCATGTACATATGCTAAAAACTAAAATAAAAGGCAAGTAAAAATATATCACATAAACATGTACACTACAAACTAAAATGAAAGGCAAGTTCGTTATTGCAACACATATTACTTGGACTTATTCTACGAAGATGTAATAAATACCCACATATATATCACCCTAGTTCCTCTAAATAAACGGCAAGTTAAAAAGAAACAACTAAAATGTCATATACAGTGTGTACGTAAACATGACTAAAATGAAAGGCAAGTTAAACATATATGAACATGTACAATAAAAACTAAGGCACTGAGTTGCAGCACAGAAATGTTCTAAAACATTGTATAAACATGTACAATGAAGTTGATTTTTTTTTTTTTTATTCGACAAGCTTCCAACATACAACAATATACAATAATAACAGATCAAAAATAAGTCAGCTTGAACAGGATAACCCACGAAAGCTCGAGAGCTTATTTCCAGTGGGGTCCCTTACAGACATGTATAAAATTAATAAGTTAAAATAGTAATATTTACAGACATATAAGAAAATTAAAAGAACTACTTATTAAAGATAATAATAATAATAACAACATTAAACTGATGATAGAAATGATATTAAGTACAAGAAGAAAAAGAAGAAGGAGAAGAAGAAAAAGAGGAGAAGGAAGAAGAGGAAAATAATGATGAATTTGTAGAATTTCTATAACGTACGAAAACATAAGTATATACAACATGAAAAAGTTTGAACCGACAGAAGAATAAAAATTTCAATCATATAACATGTCATTCACTTCTCTTCTCTGACTGTCAAGTATTAGGTATTCCTTTAATTTCCTCTTAAAATGATCATAGTTTCCTATTTCTTTTACACCATTGGGAAGGGAATTCCAATGTTTTATGGCATTGTAATAAAACGAATTTCCAATACTACCTACTCTTTCTGGTAAGTTAAAGTTGAATCGTCTATTTCTTGTATTATAATCATGTACGTCAGTAACAAGATCGAAGTTGGATCGAATATAATGATTCGACCTAGCATGATATATTTTATGCACGTGATGCAATACGAGTTGTTTTGATCTTTGGTCGACTTCAAGAAAACCAGCTTTAGAAAGTTCGCTGTAGCCAACATGAGTTCTTGGACCAGAACAGTTGATAAATCTCACCATTTTGTTCTGTATAATCTTCAACTTCTTTTGATCTGACTTGTTTATGTTACTATACCATGCAGGGTTAGCATAGTCAAATAAACATTGAATAAGAGCAAAACAGAGTGTACGTCTTGCTTTTAAATCCATACAACTTTGATATCTGTACAAAAATTTCAGACGAGAATTTGCTTTTTTTACAACTGATTCTACTAAAGATGAAAATGAAATTGCGCTAGCCAACTCAATGCCTAAATACTTCACAGACTCTTTTCTCTTGATCGCTTGATTATTGTGTGTCACTTTGAATTCAAATGACTTTTTAGAACTACTTTTAGAACAAAAAAAAATGCTTTCTGTTTTTCCCAAGTGTAAAGAAAGCTTATTATCAGTCATCCAATCGACACACGTAGACAGCTGTTCACTTAGCCTATAATCTAGGCGCAGTGCCGAGCTTTTTTCTTTGCTGCTAGACTAACCCTAAGCAGAACGTCTGATACGGCGAGACTACGAACCGTGAGTCGCGAAGCGGCTCACCTCACGGTTCGTAGTCTCGCCGTATCAGACGTTCTGCTTAAGGTTAGTCTAGCAGCAAAGAAAAAAGCTCGGCACTCCGCCTAGATTATAGGCTACTGTTCACTGAGCTTTTCCTCAATATATTTAGGATCAGGATTTGAATAGAGTAGTACGCTGTCATCTGCGTACAATAATAGTTTGAAGTCTTTTATACAAATACACATATCATTTATATAACTTGAAAATAGAATTGGGCCTAAAATGCTTCCCTGAGGAACACCGCATGTTATAGGCATTAGTTTGGAACGAATATCATGAATGGCCACTACTTGGTGCCGATTAGTTAAGTAGGATCTGAACCAATCTAAACTTGCCTTATCAAAACCCATTAGTTGTAACTTCTTCAATAAGACGCAATGATTAACTGTATCAAAAGCTTTTTGCAGATCAAGGAGCACCATACCAACAAAGCGCCCTTGGGAAGTTTCTCTCCTCAAATAATCAGTCAAATGAATTAGACATGTTTCAGTCGAATAATCATGTCGAAAACCAGATTGAAATTCATAAATTATATCGTTTTCTTTGAAGTATCTTTCAATTTGAACACAAACCGATTTTTCTAGAATCTTTGATGCTACGCTTAAAACACTAATAGGTCTATAGTTGCTAACATCAGTTTTATCTTTCTTTTTATAAAGTGGAGTCACTTTTGCTATTTTCATATCCTCTGGAAAAGTACTCGTCAAGATAGATAGGTTCATTAAGTAACTTAGAGGCTTAAATAAAACCTTCGCACCATCTTTTAGAAATTTAGCTGGAATCAAGTCTAACCCAGTACTTTTTGATACATTCAACTTACGTAACTCTTTGAAAACAAATTGTTCACTGATTGGTAATAACTCGAAGCTGTTTTCACGTACACCTTTTCTTTCGTAAAAGTCACGAATACAATCATTGTCTGCGCTGAAAAAGTCTTTGGAAGGGGGGAGTTTGTCTACTAATTTGGCAGCCACATTTGTGAAATGAGAATTGAATTCATCAGCGATGGCCATCTTATCATGACATAATTCCCCATCAATTTTAATGACAGATTCTTGTTCTTTTCGCTTCTTATTTTTCAATCCTAAGTTTTTTAGATTCTGCCAAAGTTTTTTCGAATCTTGTTTATTTTCTCCTATCTTGTTTTGTAAGTAATCGAGTTTAGCCTTTTTTACCTCTCTTTGGACCATATTTCTTAATACTCTGTATCTTTTATAGAGCTTCTCATCTTTTGCTCTTTTCCTCCATTTTTTGTATACTATATTTCTCTCTTGAATTAGGGAAAGAATATCTTTAGTCACCCAAGTTTCTGATCTTTGTTTTATTCTTATCCGTTTCAGTGGCGCTATCACATTCAAATTTGAGATTAAAAAATGTTGAAATATTGACCATGCCTCATTTACATCTGTACAGTCAGTTATTCGTGACCAATCAACAACAGATAGTTGAAGATTGAAAGACTCTTCTGTATATTGTTTCATGGATCTGATATCATTAGTCCTGTGATGACCTATAGCCAGTCTAACATTTTTCCGTGTACAGAAAGTAAAATAATGGTCGCTAATACTATACCTAGATCAATGACACCACTTTGACTTATTTTATTTTCTTTGGTACAACCAACATGATCCAATAGAGAAGAACATGTAGGTGTAACGCGTGTTGCCTCTTTAATGAGTTGACTAAACCCATGAAGACTCAACAAGTCAATATATTTTTTAGCCAGTGGCGATTTGCGAAGAAGACAAATATTCATGTCTCCTAAAAGAATTATTTCGTCATCCTTCTTTAATGTATCAAGAATATTGGACAATTTCTCGATAAACAAATTGTTTTTCGGAGGTCGATACAGAACGCCAACAACAATTGGTTTTGATCTTGGTATAAGCAAATTTATCCACAGGGATTCCGTATCTCCAGTACTTACAGCATCCATAATATTAAATGCAATATCATTTCTGATATAGAAACATACACCACCTCCAGAGCCAGAGGATCGATCATGACGTATGATTTTATATCCGTCTATTTCAATTTCTTCATCATTTATGGAATTGTTTAACCATGTTTCAGTGAAAGCAATAATAGACAGCCTTTTTCTTTTAAAAAGAATTCTAAGTTCCGATATCTTGTTTAGAATAGACCTCACATTAAGGTGTAAAAAATGAAGGCCTTTAACTTTAAACTTGTCTTCAAATTCTTGATAAAGAGAAGTGTTTTCATCTCTGAGGTTTGGCTGAATTACTCTTGCTATCGCTTGCTTTTCAGGTGTAACGCGCGTTACCTTAAAATAGTTTTCTTTTAGTCTATCCTCGTTTTGGCTTTCTTTCTCTAAACAATCGTCAGTAAATAATGAGTCACAAAAAGATGGCAGACAACATGTTAGACAATTCCACTTCTCATCAGGGCATTCATAATATAACCTGCGGTACTCTGAAAAACTGATAGCTTGACAATTAGTGTGAAACCATTTTTTACAATAAGAACACAGAAGGCCGTGTTGATTACATTTGACTGGCTTATCACAGTTCCCACAAGGGAACTTATATTTTCGACCGTCAACTATAATTTTCGGATCATCACTGGATTTTGTCAAGCTTTCACTTAATTCAATACCCTTCTTACAAACTGTAGATATTTCGCCCAGTCTTTCATGTCCACCTTGGATGGTCCGAAGGCTGGTTTCAGTCGTGACCTCTGATTGACTGCACTGAAATCCAAAGATGTCCCAGAAACAGATTCGGCGTAGGACTTTACGGGGCTGCTTTTTCCCTCATCAGAATGAAGACTCTGGTTTTCTCGGTAGATGGCTTGATGCCGCCTTGCTCCAGGTTCACTGCCTGTAAATTGATCGGACGACCGTTGAGTCCAGCCATGGCCTCGTGTTGTCGGTTGGTCAGCACTGTTGATGAGGCGTTTCAGGTTACTTGCCAAAATTCGTTGACCGGCTCTGTTGAGGTGAACGCCATCACGCCCGAGATGCTGCTCGCTGATATCATTGTTGATGATGAGGCCCCATCTGTTCTCGCTGGCTGCCAACTCCATCAGATAGTTGATCTCATCAACCCGCTTCTTGTCCGCTTCTCTCCCATCTACGATGGATGATCGTAGAGACTGAGACGTTAAACCCCTCGGCAGCAACAGACTTGCCGAGGTCTGTGATTTGGTGCCAAACTTCACCAGCACCCTCAGAGATGTTGTTGGTGCCAGCGTGGATGATCAGTTCTCCCCCTGGCTTGAGAAACTCGCAAGGTGAAGAGGTGAAGATGTCTCTCACTTTTGCACCGGGAAAAGAGACGCACTTTACGTTCTTGCTGCGGGAGAGATGTCTTCCGTCGATGTGTTTTATCATGGAATCACCGACCACAACTACATCTCGTTTGTTGCGGATCACACTGTGTCGGTGGCGGTATCCCTCTAGCTGCTCATGGTATGGTGGTGAAGTAGAAGTAGTACTAGGTGTTGACAAAGATCGGCCTGAGCTGTCATCAGTTGCGTCGCTGTCAACAGTTGCGTCGCTGTCATCAGTTGCGTCATCAGAGAGAACTTCAGGATGGGTGATGTTGGTTTTGGAGAACAACTTCAGGTGCTTGGCCTTGTATTCATGAAGTTGATCTTTCATTGGCATTGATACACTCTTGGCACTGTTGTCTGATTCCGTGTTCTCGGATAATGTTTCAAACCGGTTATGCGTAGGAATTGTCGGGAAATATTTGGTGGTAGGCCTAGATACTTGTTGTTGTGCCCTCAGATTCCCTAGCTCCTTCTCCTTCTCCTTCTCCGTCTCCTTCTCCTTCTCCCTCTCCTTCTCCTTCTCCCTTGCACTACATCCTGACTTATGGATCCTGCTGAGTATCGTCGTAGAAGTAGAAGTAGAAGTATGCTGTTCGAATAGATTGTTGAACTTCTTCTCGATAGTATCTAGCCTACTATTCAAGCCTTTCATTTCACTCAATACATTTTGCAGTAGTTGTCGGCAGTCTGCGTCATCATTGAAGACATCATCTGGCTTTTCATGTTTATCTTCATCTACATCACCAGCGGCATTAGTGTTCCTTATTTCGTCTAGGCCTACTGCATTTTCTAGTCTTTCAAGAAGGATCGCCTTTACTCCGTTTGTATGCATACCTCTTTTCTGTAACTCAGCACGTAGTTGCTTCACGCGGAGTCCACGTAAATTTATTGGCAAAGTTTCCATGGTTACGTTGCTGCGTTGGTATCTGCTGGTCCTTTGCGTAACTCAACTAGTATGGCGCAATATTTTGCGCACAATTGTTTTGATGCTACGCGATTGTTCAAATTTGAAATATAAATTCGCTAAAAAACTGGATTAAAATTGACGAAAAACGAATATATCTCGGAAAATGTTCACATACCGTCGAAAAGAGTGAAATGTCCACAATCACAGGAAAATTTCCAAGACGTAGATGTATAACAGTCAAAAGAAAGTGCACTATAAACGCACAAAAAATGGGAATTTACGGAGCACCACAAACACACGTCTGCCTCTGTCAGAATTAAACAGGTTCAAGTCAAAGAGGTTGTATGTGAGTTCGAAGAGGAGCAGAAAAGACAAGCCTTGCTGCACAGTTTTGGAGTCTCTGAAGGCGATCAAGGTCCCTCTGGCTGAGAACACTGAAGACCCAACCCTTTCTATACTCAAACTGTTTACATGATTTTGATAGACCCTATGTGTCAAACAATCTCCCCTGTATCGATCGGTATCACTACCCCCACCCCATGATTCGATGTGTAACCTCGTCTATGCCATGTTCCATCGTAGGGCACTGTCACGTCCACATAATCATTTTCCCCGATGGTCAGATCCTTGTCCATGGCCCTTTGACGTAGACATGCTGCCACCTTCTTCTTCTGATCCTTACTGGTCTGCAAAAAAAAAAAGAGTTTGTAATAAATAACAAGTAAATTTCAAGTTCCCTCAGGCCCCTTACTTATTAGACCCTATTACAAATATTTAGATTTGATTAATTTTCATCCCTTAATTTGACAAGAAGGGATATTGATGTACATGTAGGCCTATTATACTCAGGGGCGGATCTAGCTTTTTGCTAAGGGGGGGGTTTGACCAAAATAATGACGATGCGGAGCATCGTCCACGAGCCGCGAAGCGGCGAGCCGATTTTTTTGGGGGTGTTTATTTGAACCCCGTAAGTGATGTTTTCCTGGCATCTATTAACACAATGGAGACCATAAAAAGCAGTGCATGATAACGTCTTTTTAAATCAAGTAACAGTTTAATACACAGTTATATCCAGAGTTATCATGTGTTTGGTTAAGTTACCAGATGAGTTGAATATCTTCTCACAATATTTGCACTTGAAAGGGTTTCTCTCCAGCGTGCGTTCTTTTTTCTTTCTTTTTTTCTTTTTTTTCTTTCTTTTTTTCCCTTTTTTTTTTCTTTTTTTTTTCTGGGCCGCCCAAGGGGGGGGGGGGGGGTTTAAACCCCCTAAACCCCCCCCCCCCCCGTAGATCCGCGCCTGGTTTTTGCTCTCTCTCTTTTTTTGCTCTTTATGGGCCGTATTTGGTATCATTAGAAAGAGAATTTCATGATTGTTATTGTAAACCACTCTCTTTTTTTCTATGATAATCCTATCGAAACACGTGATGTAAAATAGATTTATAGTACAAAAAGGCGTCTTTAATGGCCCCCTTGACCAATTTCGAAAATCCGGCCACGAGGTGCCCTGCGTACTGCAACTCGAAATGTCACTGCAAAATTTCAAGGAAAAAAAAGGATGTTGAGGGGGCGAAAGAAAGTCTGAGAAATGACGTCATAGCCGATACGTGTTATAATATTGGGCGGAAACTCGGCGGAAATCGTATAGTGACCCTTATTCAAATTTGATTTACTCAAAATTTTCTGTGTGAACATATACCATACTTGGTATCATTCGAAAGGGCACTTCATTGCGGTCAGTTTAACACCATTGTCATCTGCGCGCAATATACTGCACGCATTATAGGCGCTATTACGTAATGCATAGCAATTTCATCATTTCTGGCGATAACTTTGCGCTGACATATTCTAATTTTACCAAACTTGGCAAACAGTTGTCACGTATATGGATACATATATCTGCCAAGTTTCATTGATATAGGTATAAAGATCGCCATTTTAGAGCAAGTTTAAGTTATTTTGGAATTTTCTCGAAAATGGCGAATTTGGAGGGCATTTTTCTCAAATTTGGTTAGTGATAGGGTATATAATTTTGTATATGGCTGGAAAGGGCATATGTTCAAGTATCTAAATCCAAAAAAGGTACGGGTTTGCCAAGCCATAATGGAGATACGGCCACAGAAAGAAAGCCAATTCCCAGAACTTTAGAGGGCGCTATTTATGTTGTGCAAAGCCATTGGAGCGTGAAATTTGGCATGGCTGTGTGCAATTATGAGATAAAGATACTGTGTGATTTAAATACAAAACAGAATTTATATAAGAAAGTTATGGCAGTTTTAGATTATTTAGGGGTCAATTTTTCAAGAATTCGAGAGATTGTTGACGGAGACGGTTTCAGATTTGAATTTTGAGTATGAAGATGGCATTTTGAAAGGCAAGTTATACATCGCAGATTAAAGAACATCTCTTAGAATATCTAGAGGAATTTGTTAGAAGTTTGTAGGATCTAGGATAGTGGAGATAGGAAGGAAGAAAGAAAGGCCTTAAAATGGACCAGAAACGGACAAAATGGCGCCTGGACGGTCATGCATGAGGGATTTCGAAAATCGAAAAAGTAGGTGACCTTGATGAGATGCTAGAGATGATGCCTACGAAATTTGAAAGGAAAAGGACTTGAGGAAAGTACCTAACCAGGAATAACAAGCACTACGTGCAAAACGAATATGATTTTTGGACGATAAGGAAAAGGAGAATATTAATGGGGCAGAATGTGAACGAAAACAAGGCAATGACGAAGGTCGTCATTGCAAATATTAATAAGAAGAATGTGAACGAAAACAAGGCAATGACGAAGGTCGTCATTGCAATTAATAAGAAGAATGTGAACGAAAACAAGGCAATGACGAAGGTCGTCATTGCAATAAATGGTCACTGAGAAGAGAATAAAACAAAAGAATCACGCGTGAATCTTCGGCCATGATAAAGGCCGGCTCTTTCTGAAAGTTAGTGGCTGGACGTACCATCCCCATCCCCCCTTTCCCGTACCATTCGCCCCCAAAGAGCTTGGGGAATCCGGCAACAGTTCCCAGTCTGTCCGCACAGCGTATGCAAATTAGCTGATTACGCCGATCCTTTTCAACTTCTCGAACGCCGTTGCCAGCGCATATCCCGCTCTCGGAATTCGCGAGATTTCGTGACGTATCTGCCTCGCCCACCCATCCAAGACGATAACCCAGAGTATATGTAAACCTTTAAACAAAAGAGGAAATAAAATATACGTAATGACTAGTCTCAATGACAGCACTTTTGTTTACAAGTGGTGAAATGTAGGGGCAGGTACGACAAGAGTCACGTGGCGAAGGCCTATACGCAAAAGCGTGTGTATAGCGTGTGTATAGCGTGTGTATATAGCGTGTGTATAAGTAACGTTTTTATTATTATTATTATTATTATTAAAAGCGTGAGTATTCGTGATTTACCGGCCTGTAAAAGAAAAGAAAGAAAAACAAAACAAAAACGTGCAAATCCTATATTTCTTAGATTTTGATAACTTGCATCTACGAAAGTGGTCAAAACATGAGAACGCGATTACGTGAGTGATCGCTACAAGCCTTTTTAGATGTATAGTCCATTGTTGCTTGGGATGGTTCGAAAATGGTATCATCATGCTTTAGTTTTTGAGAAACGAAATAGCGTTGTTTGCATTTTAACGAGAGAGAAATGTTGAATCCATGAATAAGTGTTTTTTGACATTTGAATTTTTTTCTTCTTCGAATTTTCTTCTTATATATTCTCACTGTGACAAGCACTAATTTTAAGAAATAAGGGGTGCGTTAAACAGGGATTAGAATCTTACTTATACATATATACGTTTACATGAACTTATTTCTATCATGCCACTTATTGTATATCTGTGTTTTATTTTTTGTAATGGTTGGTATGATGATGATTTGTGGAATAAAGTTGAAGTGATTTGAATGCTTTGAAGAGTGATAAAGTAAAAACTCTGTCTTACAAGGTATTGATGTATTTAGCTCAGGTCTACCTGGGTTTAGAATTTTTCAATAAATGTAATGAAAAATGTGTAACTCTAACTCACATTCTCAGTAAGCCATTGGGCTTTTGAAAAGGTATAAGTCATAAAAGCGTATATAATGATATGGTTTGTTTATCTGTTAAATCTAACAATTGCGACGATAAAAGAACAAAACAAAACATTAAACACAAATGCATTTCTTTTATTTTCGTTTTTGTTTTAGAGTGAATCAGTACGAGTAGACCAGCCTCAACATCGGGCCACGCCCCCTCACACGACACCTTCCAATCGGGTCGCGACATACTCCGATGAACCCCCCGCGAAGATGACGGCACGCCCCTCCGACTACCGTTTCAACGGAGTGGGGACGCACGACCCGTACTATGCCAGCATCGCCCCGCACCATCCAGTGAACGTGCTGCAGGCTACGCAACACGCTCAACTTACAAATGGTATGAAAACCAAAAATCTCGTATATTTTAATACACCCCATTAGGCCTTTTAAAAAAAAGTGTTGTTTTGCCCTTTAGGTGCCAAAACATGGGTCGGTCGGTCAGAAATCTTTTTTTGTTTAACTTTTTAATTTTTAATTTGCTCCCTCTTCGGGCTGATATTTCTCAGTTTGTGATGTTTTAATCCTTTTTTTTTTTTTAAACGTTGAAGAAAAAAAAAAAATTGAAAGCCGACCGTAGATTTCAAGATTTTTGTGTCGGTCACAAAGGGCAGTACAACATCTTTTTTTTTAGGCCTTACCTACTGCTGAGCCCAAATTTTCTATCTGAGATTTGAAGATGTCTAAGACTCATTTTCATGTTCTTCTTTTCTTTAACCCATGTGCTTTCTTATTCTTGTTTTTCTCCTCTTTCTCCTGCTCTTCCTCTTCCATATTCTCATTTGCCTCTTTTTCTTTCCTTTCATCTTTGTTATCATCATCTTCTTTTTCCAAACTTTGCAACCTTTCTCTCTTACTTTCTCTCACTCTCTTGTTGTCCTTCCATTTTTATTCTTCTATTTCTTTCTCCTCCCTCCTCTTTATTCTTATCATAACACGATTATCACCATCAGTATTAATTGTTATCTCTCTTTCATTGGCGTATACGATTTTTGTGCCAAATAAATTTATGAAATTTGTTTCAGAAAGTATTCGAGTATGAAGTATTTTGGTATGAATCCAATATCACTGCAGCATCACAAACACGAGCCCATTTTCTACATGTATAAAGTCCTGATGTTTTTTCGTTTTATTTCATTTTTCTTAGCTCTTGAATTCCAAACAGGCTTTCATCAGCAACATGCTCAACTTACAAATGGTATGAAAACCGAAAACCACGTCCATTTGTAAACGCCCCCATTTTCAATTTTTTGACCCCCAAGTTGTTGATCTTAAGATTTGAAAATATCTATGACTCATTTACATGTTCTTCTTTTCTTTAATCCATGCATGTGCTCTTCCTCTGTCAAATTCTTACTTGCCTGTTTGCTCTTTATTTTCATCTTCATTATCATCATCTTCTTTTTTAATTTAACCTTCATTTGCATCCTTTTTTCTCTTACATTCTCTCGCTCTCCTTTTCTCCTTCTATATCTATTCATCCTCTTTCTTTTCATTTCTTCTCTTTGTCCTTCTCATAATATGATTATCATCATCAATATTAATTGTAATTTTCCTTTCATTGGCATTCAATATTTTTTGCCAAATAAATGTATAAAAGTATTCCAGTATGAAGTACTTTTGAATGCAATATCACCGCACCATCACAAACAGAATTTTCTTTTAAACATGTTTATATAGTCCTGATGTATCTTTCATGTTTGGTCTTTCCCTTAGCTATTGAATCGCAAACAGACTTTAATCAGTTAAAAGTACATTATCAAAAAAATAATTTGCCATCTCTTTCCTATGTTTCCCTTGTAGGACCAACAGACCTTAGCGTTAAGAAGATGACTTCCAAAACGCAGCTTAGCCAGACGGAGGTAACCAACATACGGCAGCTCATTACAAGTTATCGGGAGTCGGCTGCCTTCCTCTATAGATCAGCCGATGAGCTAGAACAAATGCTGCTCCAACTCAACTGAAGCAGCTCACCTTTTACTATATAGAAACTCCAAATCACCTATTCCACAAGCATCTAGAAATTATAGTGGTATATTTTTCAACAACAAAAGAAAGCCATAGTTTTGACCTTTTCCAAGTGTATGCTTTGTACATGTATATATAAATCCGGGAGGTTTAATTTTCCATTTACTGTTTCATAAAACTTGTTATCAATAAAAAAGTTACAATAACTGCTATGAGCTATTGAAATCATTGCATTTGATTGGCTGTTAGCAATTTTGTCATAGAAATAAGACAGTTGTTATCAATAACAGGGCTTATGAAACAGGAAACTGGGACATATTTCTGTTGTTAAACAGAGAGGGGATAAATATATATATAGGTCCTGATTAAATATTGTTAAGCAAATCAACTATAATTTTCTCTTCATGCAACTCCGTCAAAACTTCTATTATATATTTTACAACTCATATGAATTATCTCAAGATGAAATTCAGCCTCATTATATTTTAGAGGATGTATATTTTAATCTTTCATAAAATTTACATTCAATAATATTTATTTTAAACAGTTCAGGCTAAGATGCTGTATTTGTCCTTGTTTTTATTAGGAGTGAAAATTCCTTATGCGATATATGAAGATGATTTTGCCAATCATAATCTCTTTTCAGTACGAGGCAATGCGGAAATACATGTAGCCCAGCAATGCTCTAGTGTCACTCCGCTGTTCATGATAGAAAATTGGCAAATTGGCAACTCAATAATGTTTAGAAATTGGCAAATTGGCAACTCAATAATGTTTAGAAACTACACACGCGTGCCTCTTGTTTTATGATATGATTATTTTAAAGGATCAAAATTCATAAGATATCTGACACATATAACCCATGGTAAACTAGACAATCATCCCAAACAAGATTATGTCTCACATGATTTCTCAAAGCACAGGGATACATGTATATTGACACGATTTACATCAGTGACTGAAAATGAGTTTTATTTAATTGATTATACTGACTTTAGTCTTATGTTCTATATCTAAAAACTGTTGTTTTATAGTTATTATAATATAATTACACATTACTATAAGTTTAGTGAGCTAGCACTTTTGAAGTTACATTCAGAGTTTGCTTGTTTTGAATAGCGGTGGTGGATTCGAAAGGAAAATCTTGCTATAAATATCTTTCTCACAACTCGGTCAAATGTGCAAATATATTACGATTATGTTGAAAAAGTCAGTCAGTGTTATTGGCTAGTTGATATGTAAATATATTATATGGTAAACTCTTTCACTATTTCTTACTGATATTTTTTATACTGTTGAATGTTTTTCCTTCTCTTGGTTTTGGTTTTGACAAGGTTTTTAGTTGTTTCGTTTTCCTGTTTTTCTTTTTCAACTCTGGGTGTGCTTCTCATATTATGTGCAATATCATTTCCCGATGGTCTACATGGGCTACCCACATGGAAGTGGGTATATAGCTATACTATGGTGCTGTGTAGGTTTCACAGTTGAGGATCGAAGAATCACTTGTATAGTACTAGTCTTGTAAATACAGGTGACTATAATTAAACACATGTTTGATTGTGACACTGAAGTGCATTGTACAGTCAAACCTGTCTTAGTGGACACCTCTCTATAAAGGCCACATGTTAATATACAGGGTTCACCTATATCGCCTCCCTTGAGAAGGAGTGCGTCGAGGAACCTGTCTAAATATAAAAACGGGCCGCCAGTCTACAGTGGTCCCTGTTTGTTCCTGTGCGTGGCCTTTATAGACAGGTTCTGACTGTATAACTTCAAAATGTTTTATATTTTAAGTATACACAACCTATTTCAATGTTCAAAATTGAAGAGACACTTTGAACTCCACTAACTTGACTACATTAGCACAGAAGAGAGACGTGCATTTCGAACGACGTTTTGAAAGTACTTTGAGTAATTTATGTTAGTTTATATCTTCTTTTTGTAAAAGAAGTAATGTCTTGAAAGTACTATGGGAAGTGAAAGGTGTTAGAAGATAACGAAAAATAAAGCATCATGATTGCCTTGCCGAGTGGATTATGCGCACAGATTTTGAAAGAAATGATTCTGCAATTTTTCTACTTTTTAATGATGACACAGTAATTATGTACACACAGTGATTATGTACAATTGTTACATAGTGTTTCATGCTCCTGACGTTATGCGTTTCCTTTTCATCAAGCATATATGTAGTTGTAGAAGTATGAAAGTCTTTAACAAAAGCAATGTGATTTGCACATTTTCAGAAAAATTGTTAGAATCAAAGATCGTGAAATACCTTTTAAAACCGACCACCCTTGTTGAAAAGGTGGCGTTTTATACATTCTTATACAAAATTTGTTTGTTCCTTTTTAATGGTCAACTTTCACTTTTGTGATTCACTTTCTGCAGGTGTTTTTAAAAAGTCATCATTATCTTATAGGTGAACATGGACAATGACAATTGGACAATAGTTGACATGAAGTCACTCAAATATGCCCTTGCCTTTAAGAACTTGAATATTTGTAGTTAGAAAGAAAGTTTAATGATATATTTGCGATATAATTTAATTGCTACATTGCATTTATAGAGTTATGTGCATACTAGGTGTGCTATTTCATGTGTTTATTTATTACCTCAAATTAACAGCAATTTTAATTTTGTGCTATTACAACTATTTGATGAGTGAGCATGCATCTCTGGGATTCTGATGAAACAATATATTGGCTGTTCGAAGCAAGAAGGGCGTTAACTCATTATACTACCGAGTTAGCAATCTTCTGCCTCTGAGCAAATATATAAGCTGTCAAAATTATATATATCATGTCATTCATAACATCTGAACTTTGTTCTTGCCAAGGTTACAATATTGTCTTTTTGGAGCCACAATGGTTAAAGGGATCGTTTAACAATATTAAATCTGAGATGCACGGCCCTACGTGTTATCAGTGTCTGTGATATGGTGTTAAATTGAAGCCCTAAAAAAATTGCGCTTCAAAATGATCAAGAAGTGCCTAAAAAAAGTAAAAATCTTTGAGTGACCGGTTTTACCATAGAGTCGTTTTCCCCAATAGACTGTAGTGTTATGTGAAAACCGTTTGGCAAACGCAAAATTTGATTTCGATTTTCAATCATAAATATCTTGATAATCAGACAGGCGATCGGCTTAGAAAGTCATGGGGTTCCTGACTGACCTAAAGGTTTATAAGTATCACTGCAGCATGAGCTAAATCAAGGATTTTTTAAAAGGATCTAAGATAAAGTTACCGGATCCTTTACTAGCGCCATCTGCTGATGTTGAGCATGCAACACATAACAAATCACAACCAATTGCTTGCACAGACCATCTTTAATTACCTTCTGGCTCCAAACAGGAATTTTACCTAGTCCTTATAATTCTCCTACAACTCCATCCATCTTTAGTGCCCTGTACATCAAACTGGTTTGTCAAATATGACATAAAACAGTAGTCTGCAAATCCTTCTCATTTTGTAAACCGGTACAAAAAGCAAAATTTGGCAGTTGAATGGAAATTATATTATTTTATTTCCTCTTATTATTTCTTTACAGGCTGTTGACATGATGTCGGTGCAATATTGTGTTTTATTATTTTAAGTTTTAGCCATTTCTGCTGAAATCGATTGAATCATTTTATTTTATTGACAGAGTTCAGTATCAGCTAGTTACGTAATCTTGCCGTGTAAGAGAGACAGTAGCAGCACTTGCCTTTTCATAGATCATTAGAAAGATGCTTGTGTTTTATTCGGTGTGATGATGTGTTTATTTGTTTTCTAAATAACTACAAACACACTGTACTTCTGGATTTTGTTTTACTCGTTTACTATGTTTACACACTGTTTGGTAAGTTCACAGAATGTGATTTTCTGATGTTCTTCATATTTTATGTTGGGTTTGCAATATTTCTTAGTTCTCTTTCTGTTGCAATGTTCCTAAAAATACACAAATGTCTTTATTTTCTGTTCAAGGATGTCTATAAACAACTACTTTAATCATTGCTCTTTTACAGGGTCTACATTTTGATTTTGATTTTGTTGTATCATATTGCGTTTTGTTTTTTCTTAAAGTTCTATTGTGTAGAATATCTCCTAGTTGTGTTTGAGAAAGCTACAAAATTATGCTTAATAGTGATAAATAATGTGAATTCCCTCGCATTCACTGTAGAATTTTGCAATTGCATTTGCACAATCTTAGAAAATTATACAAAGATGGAATTTTCCACTCTTTAAGGAGAGCAAGAGTGGACATAATGTATTTGCAATGAAGAGAAATATTGAAGAAAAGTTTTATTGCGTTGCACACTGACTGTGCTTGTTTCTTATACAGTTTTAGCCTTTTTGAAGAAATAACCGTTCAAACTTGTTTATACCAACTCTTTGTACATTTTATCTTTATAAGATGTTCTGTTCACTTGCTATTTATATGTGGTTGAAAAGAGTAAGACATTGTACTGAGAGATTTTTCATAGAGATCTATCTTGTTGGAATCGTTCGAGTTTTTAGTGTGTCAATTTTTGACATGTTTTAGATATTTCCAAATGTTAGGAATTTTCTTACTCCTGGTGGCTCTATTTCTGAGCATCTTTTTTTGTCAAACTTATTTATTTTGCACTTTGTCAACTGATAGACAAAAAAATACACAAAAATATTGCACAAAACTGACTGCATTTTCCGACCATTTATTGTCTCAATGCCTCCTTAATTATTATGAATCAGAGTAATTGAGAATGGGATCGTGTACATGGACATTGCGAGTGAAATAAGCAGGAGTTTGCACAAAGAACATGTTATATACAGGTCAACAAAATTTGTACTGAAATACCAGTTATTTATTTATTTTGTATTTAGCGAGGGGGGGGGGGGGGGGAGAGAGCTTCTTATGATGCCTCTATTCTGGCTAAATAAAGCTAGAATAGTATTATTCGTACCACAAGCTGCAACCCATATAACTTACGTGTAGAAAAGCAAAGTAAGACAAATCAAAAATCTTTGTGAAAGACCCCATCGGATGAAAATACGAATTAGTATCAATGGAAAGCTGAATGAACATAGAATACAAATACAAAGAAACACGGTTTTGCACAAAAGCAAATTTAAACCTCATTTTCCACATCCCTCAAGATTGCGGAACAACAGGGGTCCAATATACCGCAGTTACAGTGACGACATAACGTGTGGACCCAATTGGCTCGCCTATATAGCCGAGGCGATAAGCCATGCCTAATTAATGCAAAGTCATTATGGATATGCATACACCACATTAAAGATGATGTCATCAAGTTGATAGCTAGTTTTTAAGTCGACAACTTTTGATTTTAAACAATTAGATTTTGAGTTTTCAGAGAACTATATTACTCCTCTGACAGACACTAAAATAGCATAACATTATAATCTATAGCTCATAATTTTTTCATCAATATAATTCAGAGGTGGCAATAGCTCAGTCGGTAGAGCAGTGGACTCGTAATCCGGTCACCCGGGTTCGAAACCAAGGCGATGCGCTAGTGCCCTTTGGTAAGGCATTAATCCTTATTACCAGGTCCCTCGGAGAGGACCTAAAGCTGTCAGCCGTCTGGTTGCTTACTTACAAGCATTAAAGCTTTATTAGCAGTCAGGTAAAATAACCACCACCACCACCACCACCAATCTATTTCATTTTTTTCACTTCCCACGAGTACTGCAGCTGAACCACTAAATAAAAACCCCATAAATTCCCAAGTTGACCAACAAACCTCAAAATTCCTTGATCCTTACTTGAAGATTATTCACTTAAGTTTAATCGCATTCCCCCATAAAACGTGACCCACTTCATCAAAGATGTCTGTCAAACTGAACAGAACAAGTTACTCCAGGAGAAAAGTTCAAAGGTCACATATCAGGGGTCAAGCAAGGGTCGCTCATGATCCAAATGTTAGAATTTGTTTCTCCGTGGAGTATTCACCCAAAGCCTTCTCCAGAGCACTGCCATAATTATCAATGTCAACCAGTCTGTGCTGGGGCGCCCTCAACTGTCCCGATCCACCCCATCTGCAGAGTTGATCAAACATCTGTCTGGCTTCCTCGCCTGGTTGGATTTTAAAAAAAATGAACCAAGGAATAACAAACAATGTCAATACTTGATTCATACAATAAGCCAGTTCATAGATGGAGTCTCAGCATGAGCAGATAAAGGTCATTTCAGACCAAATTGTGAAATACAATTACTAGATACTGGATACGTGCTCATGAAAGTTATGTAATCATTATTCATTTATTCACAAGCAGTGAACTCCATGATACACAGGCGGAAGTATTCTTTGAAAAGGGGGAACAAAGGCTATAGCACCTCTATCGCTGTAGGAGTGATTATTTCAAAATGTACAAAGTGGGACCTCTTCATGTTTTGAAGATCTGTGGATATTCAGGGTCATTTGGGAGATGGGCTAACCCTGAACTGGTCTATTCAGGTCAGCCTTTGCATGTCTACCAGAAGAAGGACGCTTTAAGTTTTGTTATTGTGTGATGAGAACAGTACTAACACTAGGAGTAATTTACATACCGTAATACCTCAAACCCAATCTACATGTAGTGAAAAAGTACTTTTCCATTGCTGGTATAGCTCTACATCAATCTCTTGGAAGCATGAACAATGTTTAGAGACATAGTGCTCCATCCAATTATGCACTTGATGGGGATGCTAAGGCTGTGGGGTCCAGCAACATCATGGAACTACATGTAATATTCCTTTGCAAGACATTAATCTACAATTGCCCCTCTATACCCATGTTTTAAGAGGGTATCTGTTGGATTCATCCCTCGAATTGCACTATATGCTGATAATGATTGTTGGAGCAAAAGCTGGAGTAATAATTCCAAAAGCCTTTAAAACACACATACAGTGTGAGTCAAAAAAAAGTTTACTAGTTTAATTATTTTAAAAATCATCTATGAACAGTAAATTAGTATACATACATGTATTATGAAAGAGTGCTTTAACCCGAATCATTTAGTATCATTAAGTGTGGTATGTGTTCACGCTTGGATGAACAGGAGGCTTTGTTTGCGAAAGTGCAAAAATTGACTTGAGCCAAAGTTGCTTATGTGATGTTTGAATAAAACACTTGGGATTTTGGTAACAATTCAGTCTTTGCAGATCCAAATAACATCCCTAACAAATTTAATCATGCCACACATATCAAATATCGAATATCAAACATCAAACAACATTTTTGCGTGTGTGTGTGTGACTGTGCTTCTGCAAAAAACATAGCAATGTGTTTCATTCGATACATTCAAACCATTCTCTCACTCCGCTAATCTCAACATAATACATACTGTAGGCATCACTCTGGCGCAATTCGATTTTTGCACACTCGCAAACAATGCCTCATGTTCATCCAAGCGTGAACACATTCAACACAAAAATGGTACCAAATGATTTGGGATAAAACACTCTTTCATAAGATGTATAATAATTTACTGTTCATAGACGATTTTTAAAATAATTAGCAATTTTCTAGGTGTAAACTTTTTTTTGACTCACACGGTAGAGATACTGTATCATAATGCAATATACACACTCAGGCAGGATATTACTATCATTATTAATGAGGTCAAGGGTCGACTTACTTCCTGCATTCTCTTGATGCCATCTGCTCATCCAGTAAACTTTGAACTTGAGGTCATCAAAGATGAGTGACCCGGTTGGGACCATGACGGGCTGCTTGGACATTCCTCCATATGTAACTATAGTACCACCATGTCTGTAAAAGAAGGGAGGGAGAGAGTGAGGGATAAAGACAAAGATACAGGAGAGATATAGAAAAAGATGGTTGATGGTCAATGATTGTTTTACTTGACTAATAAGAAAGCATGTATACCTATGCTTTTAAGTAACCAGGGGTAAGCAACCAGGGGACTGATGGCTTTAAGTCCTCTCCAAGGGGCTTGGTAATGAGGATCCTTACCAAAGGGCACAAGTGCATTGACTTGCTTTCGAACCCAGGAACTCTTGGTTACGTGACCATTGCTCTACCATTGAGCCACTGACCAGTACAAATGGAGGCATCGAGCAGCTAGATTTAGGCAGACAATAACCGATGATTCGTCCTAATAGATTTGTTATTACAAGATAACATAATTTTTTAGGATTCAACTAATCCCTGGAAAAAGAAAAAAAAGTGGAAAGGGGGAAAAAATTAAAAGAAAAAAATAGGAAAAAGAGAAGAATAAAAAACGAAGAAGAACTAAAAAAAAAATAATAATAATAAAATAGAAATATTAAAAAAGTAAAAATTTAAAAAGTGATATGATACCATCAGATAAATTCCTAATTCCCCACCTATATGAAAATTGTCTATAAGGCAGATTTCAACCACATGAATTATTCAAATACTTGTTTCTAAGCATAAGATTAGATTTTATTTTATTTTACCGGTACTCAACAATCTAACATTGCAAATCATACTTGATTCATAGCACAAGAAAGCAGAAGATTTGTCAAAATTCAAAGAAGTTTACTCACTGGATTTGTTTGACAAGAGCTATGATGCTCTTTCCACCAACAGCGTTCACTGCAAGTTTAGGTTTTGGCAAGTCCTGTTGAGGGGAAAGAATAATACCTACATGAAAAATTCCCTAAATATATAAAAAATCACGGAAGCTACTTCTGTTAGTGGCCAATGAAAACCTTTTACAATACCAGATTATCAGATTTTGTTCACAATCCACCTAACGGTATTGCACGGTACTTGTATAATATGTGAGGATATACAACCCCCCCCCCCCTGAATGAGAAAAAGAGACCAGCCTTTGGCACAGTGGTAGCAGCTTCCAGCTTAAAAGGCATTATGACATCAAAGTAAGGATATGGACCATTATGCTCAGAATCAATGTTCTTACATACATGTGTATTTGAACATTGGAAATTGAAAAGACTAAATCCCACTTTTCTGCACATTAAAATCATTTATAACAAGATAACATGGATTATCCTCAATAATACTGCAGAGAAAGACAAAGAAAAAGAGAATATTGTGCCCTTTTTAAATATCTGAAAGCGTATTTGCTTCAACTTGATCAAATTCAAGACAAACCTTCAGCAAAGTCGATGCTCATTTATCACAAGATAACAAGGATTATCCTCAATAACACTGCATAGAAAAAGAAACAAAAATTGTGCTCTTTTTAAATATCTGGAAGCCTATTTGCTTCAACCTGATCAAATTCAAGACAAACCTTCAGCAAAGTCGTTGCTCCTTTTCGAAGGTCGCCCTCTGTAGTTACGACGGTTGCTCCCAGGCCATGAAGGTAGTCTGTAAGCTCCTGCAGGTCAGGTCTATCTCTCACGATGTTGATTGTCTTTAAGCCTCTGGCTGCTGCAATCTGTATGAGAGCCTGTCCGGCCCCGCTATTAGCTGCATTCTGCATGACCGTGTCACCTTGGGAGGGGAAGGGTTAAAGCGCTTCATTGTCAACCGTTAGTGGTGTTTTTGGTCTGAAACTTTTGATCCAGGATACATAACAGTTGAGCACTAAGAGCTAAAATCATTTTTTTTTTAAATGAGTTCATTTCTGCAGTACACTGCTTTTTATGATCAGACAAAATCATTTGAAAATAAATATTAAATATTAAATGTTTTCACGTACAATGTTGCACTTTGTAAGGTTCCTTTACAAACATTCTGATTTGTTTTACACTAAGTAATATGAAGAAAAATATACAGACATATTTTTGGGCCAACTTTTCTCACATTAATGCAAAATAGAGAGACAAAGAAAAGCTTTCTTCTATAAACAAGTCTTATTGCCTCTATACTACCCAATATTATTTTAAACTGCCAAACTTCTTATAACTAGAAAGGCATGGTATAACACATCCTGGCATAGCTTCTAGGAGCTGCTAAAGGGATTATCATTTCAAGGTTAAAGTTTTTATTATTTATATGATGATAAAAACATGATCACTTCCATATTTGTTTTATTTGTTGAGCTCTAAGCGTGTTTCACTTATGGCTACCCCAAACACTCACCTTCCACTAGATTCTCAAAATCAGCGAGCATTCTGTAAGCTGTACATGCGTTGACTTTAACGGTTGCTGCGATGAGAGGGGGCGTGTCTTCAGGGACTACCATCACTTGATTGGCAGGGCAAACAAGATGTGAACACCAAGTACCTGTGTGAACACAACATGAACATAAAGGGTGGTATTCTCGAAATATATTTTTGAATTATTTGATATGTCCTTAACCCTTACTGTACTGGGCTATTTTGAGCACCCACTGACTGGGGGGGGGGGGGGGGGCCTGGGAGGCCCCCCCCCCCTATGATCTCGGCCGTCGATTGTCCGATGAACACGAAAATTTGCATGTTTGTAGATATTTACGTAAGGAACAAGATGGTATAATTTTTTTTTTTTCTGAATATGCAAATTTTTGTCGTTAGCCTAATTAATTATGCAAAATGCGCTTATTTTATGCATTTTACAGAAAACGTGTCATACTCCACTTTTTGAATGTTGAAACTCATTATTCATATGAAACATCTTTTCTAACACAAAAAAGTTATTTAAATGTAATTAATAATGATAATTTATGCAAATTTTGATGGATTTTTTTTTTTTTTTTTGATGACATGCGCATACTAATTGTTATGTAACGCCTTACAGGTATATCCAATTTTGACGAAAATGGTATCAAAATGTGCGTAAGACTTGAGGGAAAAAAGTCATGAAACGACAATTCAAAACAAAACAAGAAAATAACATAACCATGTTAAAAGTACTTTTAGCACCTAGAACTTATACTTGAGACTGTGGTGGAGCCAACAGAGGCCATTGACCTGTCAAGGGTTGGTCTCCAGGAATAAATTAATAATATATAGGTAGGTACAGAACATAATTTAGTACACAACAAAAGGGAAGGTAAATAAATGCCTGTCCCCTTCCAAGCTTACTAAAGAACTGATCACGATTTGGCCTTACAATACCAACTAAGCATAAAGAAAATATACAGTTGATCAACAAAATTCAAATCTTTGAGCAAAAGTGGTAAGTAAAAGTCTTTGGCAAGTCCAAGGTATTTGATAATTTGTAGCCCCAGATGTTACCTAAAAAAATTGTTAAGTTATGATTATCAATTGGCATTAAATCTTCTCTCTTTAATTTATAGGTTGGCCGTTTTTGTAAACCTGACTGCTTGGTAACTTGGTAATGATTAATGCCTTACAGAAGGGTACTAGCAAATCGACTTGGTTTTAAAGGCGGAACCTCCTGGTTACGAGACCACTGCTCTGCCACTGTGCCATCATGCCTCCGTAGGCGTAATAATAATAATAATAATAGGCATTTCTATAGCGACGTCTATCTAGAAAATTCTATTCCGAGGCGCATTATTATTGCTCCGGCTTTAGCCTAGCTGCCGTTTAAACAGCGCTCCAGCATTTCAAGGAATTAATTCCTGCCAGGCACCCATTTACATCACCTGGGTTGAGTGTGGCAAATGTAGATCAATGTAGTTGGTCTGATCAAAGCTTTTGCTAGGGCAATAAACTGAACAACTATCAGTATATACTAAATTCTGACATTTGGTCATGTGGCAATAATAAGCTTGGACTTGTCCTCTTCAGACCAGATTAAACTGGTTCTAACCTGTCACACTCGCTGGGAAGATAACCATCTCTCCTGGTGTCAAATCCTTGACATTGCTACCAACTTCTTGAATCTCTCCTACTCCTTCAAATCCTGCCACAGCTGGGAAGGCTGGCTTGATTGGGTAGATACCTAGCAGAAGAAATAATCGATCAGACATGATTATATACCTGTAAGGAAATATTCTCACAAGATATATCCATTCTTTAAAAGAAATGTTCGTAATCATCATTGCACAGAAAGTACAAGGGAAACTCATTATTACTTTAACTAGTTTAAATAGAAGTATATAAACGTCCCCCACCCCAATTTTAGTTGACTTAACAAGAAAAGAAAACTTTCATCTTAATTGTAATCATCAATAATCAAAATTTTTGCTACATTATTGTAATTGCAATTGTTGTAAACATACATGTATAGATTATCAGTAGAAATCTCAGCGAGTTATGGCAGCCAATGCAGGATTTTGAGCCTTTCATTAATTTCCCAACTGTAGTTTCTCAACAAAAAAACTTTTCTATAATAATTTTATTCAATTACAATTATAAAAATATATAACTTCAATCTTGAATCCTATTCTATTTCAAGAGGGCAATATTTAGAGCAAATCTTTTTTTTTTTTCTCTCTTTTTTTGTTGTTGGGGGGGGGGGGTTACAATAGGTCAGCACTATGGATTTGCTGTCACTGGTACTTCATCATGGTATTGTTCAGTGAAATATGATTTGATTTAGTGACATGTTCACTTGGTCAGCTCTCTGTCTTTGCCTACAAACTGGATGGTGACGTTAAATAATCATATCTGATTGATATATGTCTGTAAAAACCCAATTACACACAGTGAGGAAGGTTGCCCACACAGACCTTGTATTGAGTTGATATCTGATGGATTGACTGGGGATGCGATCATCTTCACAAGAACAGAATCATCCTCAACCTCTGGAATAGGCCTCTGCTCTAACCTAGGTTTAAACAAATACAAGACACAACAATAAAAATAACAGCCAAACAAACAATTAAAGTTCTCTTAATTTCTTTAAAGATGCTTTTTGTCAGCGCTTTTGGACAAAAAGAAGATGCAGATTGGTGTAATATATTATAGGTAATGGTTGACTAAGATTGAACATATATACAAGAGAACATCTTGATTATCAATAATGTGCTCTTAAAACAATATCATAATTGGTTTATTAGGAATTATCCATCTATGAGATCTATCACAATCAGAATGCAATTCATGAACCTGATTATAAAAAAGGTTAAATGCTACTCGTTTTATATTCATTTTCCCCCACACACATGCTAGAATGTTTTGTTTATGACTGAGGAATGGGGGGGGGGGGGGGGACCAATGCAGTGATAATGTGCGGAGTGAATGTATGGTGGTTTCCCATTTCACAATTTATAATGCCACCATGCAATGGCCCAATATTTTTTTTTTAATATTTATACATATAGAAATGAATATAAACAAATCAAAGCAAGCAAAACAAAACAAACAATATAGACCCCTAAGTCTAGATCTAGATTCTAGACCCGGCTTCTCCCTAGATCTAAAATAAACAAAATAAACAAAACAACAGCAACTAAAAACAACAACAAGAAAACAATTAGGCCTAGGACTAGGTCTATATAATGTAATTAAATATAGTCTATGTTGTCCGGGAATAGGAATAAGCATTCATAATCAAATATCAATAATCATGGCCCCTGGGCCTGGCCCCATACTTATCCGATTAATCACGAACACAATTTATTACGAGTGGGACTACAGATTAAAATTGACCTAATTGACAACTTACTTTACCACCTTTACTGGATCTCCATATTTTTCATATACCAGTGATTTGCATGACCTAACTGCTGATAAGTATCTAACCGGTAAGAGAGATCCACAGGATACTTGTAATCTGGATATTCTCAGTGATTTTGAAATCCATCCGACAGTATTCATAATGCTCATGGGCGCTGCCATCTTGGATTCGTGTTTACGGAAGTAAGAACACCCTCTTGCGGGTGATATTGGCAAACGCGGGAAATTTTGTACGGGAAACTGACCCGGCGAAATTGCACTGCATGCATACAATACATGTCCACTTCACATCAAACACTCTGTCATTGTCCAACTGCTAGTCTTATCTTACTTATAATTTCTCAAGAATATTTGAGAGGATCCTGAAAACATGGAGTTCTCAGAGAACAGCACGAAAAAGAGGATCAAGAAGGAGTCAGTCGTCGACAAAACGAAAGAGCCTCATTTGTTGTTTTATCGCATTCCACCACTCGAGAACATTTCCCTCTCTGAATTCGAGGAGCTGGCAAAACGAAGATTGGCAGGTACGTCTAAGTCAAAGACAGTGTGAGAGTGTACAGTTACTTGAGACTTTGTTGGTTGCCCATGTTGGCATCTGTATTTTAAATTTCCACAAATAGATCTAGTAGATGTCTAACAAAGTTACAGCATATCATGACGGTGTGCCACAATTGTATAATTTTGTACAGATCATTTTGATATTATTAAATCGCATGAATCATTCAAATCATAGATCTAGAAGATAGATCTAGATCTAGATAATATTGTTTGTTTTTGGAATTTGTTTTCAAGACTGGGCGGTCAATCATTGATTAATTTTTCGGACAGAACATTAATTGGTGAGTTCAATCATAGATTTGCAACTTGTTGCACTGAATTGTCGTCGATTTATATGTTTTTGTCATGGTTATTGTTGTTGTTGTATGACAATTGAATCTGACAATTTTTTTTACAATTCACAATTATTAGGGTGTAATATTTCATCGAAATGCAGCTGATGACGATTTAGTTTTACTATGAATATTTGCACCATATCATTTTCATTAGGGGTCTGAATAAAAGATAAGGAAATTCTGTCTGTACTAGATCTATTGATTTTCTGAATTCTAGTCTAGTTGCAATGAGCTTGATTACATTTTTTTCTTTCTTTCTTATCCTTTTTTTCTCTAGTTTTGAAGCATGTTGAGTCTGTTGGAATCCGGCATGTCAAAGGAAGCGAGGAGTACAATGAAAGGATGGATAAAGAACTCAAGAAATTGATGCCCATTGCTCACAGGAAGGTATGGTGATTCAAATTATATTTCCTCAAAAAAGAGAGATATGGTCCCATTTCCAGAGATGATCAAGAGAATCTTACAGCTAGCAGGCCTGATAAAAACTGGATTTAAATTTAAATCCCAATTTTTTGATTTTTTCTTTTCTTCCAGATTTGTTCTTCTTTTTTTTTTTTTTTACCCATTTTTTTTTTCTTCCCCATTTTATCCTGATTTTCCCCTTATTTTCTTATTCTTCCCTATTATTTTCCAATTGTTCTTACTCAAAAGGGAAGAATGTTGTTAGATGCCATTTTTCCCCCTGAATCTTTTTTTTAATTTTTTACTCAAGGGGGGGCGTAGTTGAGGGAACCCCCCCCCCCCTCCTTTTTTAGTGCTCACCATCATCCTTGAGCTAGGGCTAATCATTAAATCCCACAACAAGACCTGACACTAAAACTAAAAGGCACCCCTATATTTACTTTGTCCTTTAGCAAGACATTCATTTACTTTTGCCTCACTCAACCCAGGTGATGTAAATGGGTACCTGGCAGGAATGAATTCCTTGAAATGCTAGAGCGCCGTATTAAATGGCAGCCATGCTATATTAAAACCAGGGTAATAATCTCCCTCTGCGCCTCAGAATAGTTTACTAGATCAAAGGCGCATTACAAATGCTGTAGTACTATTATAGGAACTCTAGGCATGATCATGTCACATTTCACTCAAAGGAAAGAAAAAGATGATGATGACTTTATAATTGATTTTTATTGACTCCAGCATAAATGTGAATTATCTTTATTCTTCCATGATAGATGAGTGGAGAAGACTTGGCAGCTCACAAGAGAGATGACCGAATCTCACATTTCATCTTGAGGTTGGCGTACTGCAGATCGTAAGTTGAATGATCCTTCATCTAAAAGTTGTGTGCAACTATACTAGGAAAAAAGCAAAATATTGTGAAACCTATCTATAAAGACCACCCAAGGGAGACAAGAAAAGTGGTCTCTATAGGCAGGTGGTCTTTATGTACAGGTTCCTTTAATAGATGTTTCAATGAGAAACCTTTTTCAAGGGAAGCAAAAATGTGGTCTTTGTAGACAGGTGGTCTTTGCAGACAGATGGTCACTAAAGAAGATTTGATGTATATGTAATTATTACATCACTGTTTAGAAAAAGAGAATGGGATGATAAGGAGGGATTCAGGACTGAAACATCTTTAACAATATTTCATGTAAATTAGGAAACGCTCATCTATTTAAACTTCTATTCATCTGTCCCACATTAATAATAATATAGAGTATTTGTAATGCGCCAACTCCACATGACTAATGTGTTTGAGGCGCGTGGAGAAGAAAAAAACTATATTAAAGTACACAAAAATACACACAAAAATGAACAACAACAATGTGAATTAAATCTAAATCTACTGGAAAGCCGCTTTGAACAAACGAGTTGTGAGGGTTTTGAAATATAACGGAGGTAGTTGCTTGGCACTTTGCTGTTTTGATGAGAAAAAAAAGTTTTCCATTTATCAATTAGTATTTAAAATCCTGATTCAAGAATTGTTGTAATATAGAAGATGCGCCGTACAGTATATCAAACATGATTTACTCTGTGAATGGTTTTCAATATCATACATCATAAATTATTTTGATGTATGTTATTTTCCCCCAACCACTCTTCATTTATTTTTTACTCGTCTCTACAAACGATGCTATGCAGGGAAGACCTGAGGCGATGGTTCATTCAGCAAGAGCTTGATCTGTTCCGATATCGATTCCTGAGAGAATACAGCGAATCTGTCACTCAATTCCTGGCTGAAAACAAGCTTCATTATACTCCAGTGAGTGAAGCTACATGTAGATGATATTTCTTATTTTTTACCTACTAAACAAATGATTCCTTTTAAGAAAATTGTCAATCATACAAACACTCTCAATATAATTATTGCAACAAATCTATTTCATCATAAATCACAAGAAAAATGAAAGTTTATGAAATTTTCTGTACACCGATGACAACTTCAAATATTTTCTAATCAAATTTTGCTCAAACTTTCGCTAATTTGTTTCTCACATTTGTCTGCTTTCATCAAATTAGAAACCAACTTAATATTAGGGTGGACTTACCCTTTAACATGATATAGACACATTTTGATATGTATCAGTTTAGCAAAGTAGTTGTCCTTCATCCATAATAATAATAATAATATGAACACTTATAATGTGCGGTATCAATCAAAATAGTGATGCTCATGGGGGCAAATACAAAATAGTAAAATATAGGAAAGAATAGGTGAGGGGAAGGGGAGTCTACAACTTTAGAAGGAAGATGAAAGAACTCCCCCCCCCCCCCCTCCTCCATACCATGATACTAACATTTTAAGTACAATGTAAAAGATATCTCCTGTGATTCTTATTTTCGCAGATCCCTGAGAATGAGAAGGACGCATTGAACGAGAAGCTGGTGAGATCTTCATCAGGGATCAGCGCATCCATGATGGCTCATACAGACTTCTTCAAGGTGCCTTTCACAGAGGCCCTGGACTTGGTCAGAGGGAGGAAGGTCTTCATTCAAAAAGTAGGTTTCCCATTCTTGAATCATGTCCAGGGTGTTGAGGAAAATTCATGGAAATATAGAAACATTTCGAGGCCTAAATAGGTTTTCATAGTTAAATAGAAAGGTACCAAAGTCATGAATACTTTGTGGAAAATCAAAATCACCCAAAGACATAATTTAATCATTTTTTTACTGGTGAGTAATGGATTTATTTACAGTTAAAAGTTTTTAAATTGATATGATGTTATGAAAACGGTCAATTATTTAGTGTATCCTTGCAAGTCTTGGAAAACGAGTCATTATATATTCTTGCTAGGAAATGCGAGAATCCTAATTGTCAAGGTGCAATATTGCCAAATTCTAAAGAGTGATGTAGCCTTTACATGACATTTATTTCTTGGCTTTTTTTTTCTTTCTCCTTCCAGGGATATGCCTTTGTACCTCACAGTGAACTGGTGTCCATCGTAATAACGGCTTTCAGGTCTCATCTCTCTCAGAGTCTTGCTGTAAGTTAACCCCCTCACTACTAAATTCTCTTATTCCAATCCACTTAATACAGGGAACACTCTGTTCATGTAGGTAATGGATTAAGTACGAATGATTTGTTGCAAGACAAAAATTACGAATGCTAAATGGCATACCAAGAGACGGAGAAAGTGAGGGACAATGATAACAATATACACATTAAGTTATGCATCGCTTGGGAAGTCACTTTTTACCAGATTGAAAAAGCAATATAGGTCTAAAAGTATTGCTTTTTAAGTTAGCTACATGTAGTTCATTTTGTATTTACTTCCAGACCAAGAAAGGTATTGTATTCTTAATGAAGGGCAAAACAGGCTCATGAAAAACCAGTCTTGACACACTGGTTTCATCAAGATAATGGAAAATATAATGATGATTGTAAACTTGTCTTATAGACTTTAATTGTGAAACAAAGTCAAACCTGTCTATAGGGTCATTCCATGTCAAATCACCCAAAAAATCTGAAAATCTTAACCCGACCATTTTTGATTTTGATGAAACTTAGTGAACTTGTTGAGTGTGATCTCACAGCACCAAATCCCAAATTTTAGTTCAATCGGGTGAGGGGTTTGGGAGCTACGGCCCACCAGATTTTGAGATTTTTTCAAAAATGGGGGTGGCGGGCCTACCTTTGAACCCTTGTATCTCGGGACCTAATGGGTCAATTTTCACAAAATGTGTATTGTTGGAAAGGGTATTTGATAAGGATTCCAAATCTGCCGCCATTTTGAAGATTCGTACATGTTGGGGTACTTTGACCTCTTGACCTCAGATTTGACCTTGAAATTGACCTTGTGGATCACGTAAATTTGACAACATTTTTCATGAAATGTAATCTCTGACATGTTCACTAAAACATATAAAAGTTTCAGAGATATAATATTTTTTGTTTAGGAGCAATAGGGATTGAAAGTATCCATACTCGCAGATATTCACAATAAACCCTATTATAATGTATACAATACATGCAATATGCACAGTACAACATACATCTTCCACATGCTTTTTTGTTTTAGTCATATCCATCCTAAATGTCAGCAGTACTTAGAAATAGTACTTAGAATAGAAATAAAATGACAAGTTCATATAGGCCTAAAGGGTTAACAGGATGTATGGCTTTAGACCTCTGAGTCGGTTCTAGGATAATTACCCCCTGGAAATTTCCCCCCGGAAAACTACCCTCAAAGGACAACTACCCCCGAGGACAATTACCCCCCCCCCCCCCCCCCCCCCCCCCCCCTATTCGTTAAAGGGGAAGTCCATCCTGATAATAAGTTGGTTTTAATCAAAGATTTTTTTGGGGGGTATATTATTCTTAAGGGGTAATTTTCCGGGGAGGGGGGGGGGGGGGGTAATTGTCCTCGAGGGGGGGGGGGGGGGGGGACAGATTGTCCTAAGAGGTAATTTTCTAGGGGGTAATAATCCTCTGGGTGTGATAGTCCTTGGGGGATAATTGTCCTCAGGAGGGGGGGGGGGGGGACATTTCCTGAGGGTTAATTTTCTAGGGGGGTAATTATCCTAGAACCGACTCAGAGGCTTAAAGCCATACATCCTTTTCACCCTTTAGGCCTATATGAACTTGTCATATTATTTCTATTCAAGTACTGCTGACATTTAGAATGGATATGCCTAAAACAAAAAAGCATGTGGAAGATGTACGTTGTACTGTGCATATTGCATGTATTGTATACATTATAATAGGGTTTATTGTGAATATCTGTGAGCATGGATACTTTCAATCCTTATTACTCCTAAACAAAAAATATTATATCTCTGAAACTTTTATATGTTTTAGTGAACATGTCAGAGATTACATTTCATGAAAAATTTTGTCAAAGTTACGTGATCCACAAGGTCAATTTCAAGGTCAAATCTTAGGTCAAGAGGTCAAGTACCCCAACATGTACGAATCTTCAAAATGGCGGCAGATTTGGAATCCTTATTGAATACCCTTTCCAACAATACACATTTTGTGAAGATTGACCCATTAGGTCCCGAGATACAAGGGTTCAAAGGTAGGCCCGCCACCCCCATTTTTGAAAAAATCTCAAAATTTGGTGGGCCGTATCTCCCAAACCCCTCACCCGATTGACCTAAAATTTGGGATTTGGTGCTGTGAGATCACACCTAACAAGTACACTAAGTTTCATCAAAATAAAAAATGGTCGGGTTAAAACCATTGGGTGATTTGACATGGAATGACCCTATAGCGACCGCCCAAGGGAAACACAAAAAGTGGCCTTTGTAGACAGGTTCCTTTAGTACATGTTTCAATGAGAAACCATTTCCAAGGGAAACAAAAAGTGTGGTCTTTGTAGACAGGTGGTCACTAAAGGCAGGTTTGACTGTAGTTGGTGGCACTGGATAGATCAAGACCTTTAAAACATATTAAAACATATATTTGTATTATAGACAAATAACTCTTGTCGGTTGTTCTATTGCATATATGACAAGTTGGGCCCCATCATTCACTATTCGCACCATACTCACTGTATAAATGTCTTCTTGGCAGATCACTGCTAGGGGAATCCCCCACTTGGAGGAAGATGGCCGCCTGCTACCGATGCTCAACAACTTGAGCAAGCAGTACCTAGGCCAGGACTACAGCAACAGCAAGAGGTCCGGGAACTCAGCCATCAACCTTGAAGACATAGAGAAGGTACGTATAGAGTGGTGAAGTGTGACGTCATCAACATTTTATTTTTATAATTTCTCAATTTTTTGTCATGTTCCGAAAGAGCATAAAAAATAATGCCCAAATGTCGAAAGGCATTTGAATATGTTAAGTATTGGCTGAGATATGACCATCTGAATAAATAGATTTCTAATAAGAACTTAGTGTTATTTTGCTCTTGTTCATAGCATTACGAACCAGATCAAAATAACACTGAGCTTGTATAGGAAATCTTTTTATTCAGATGGTCAAATCTCAGCCAATACTTCACATTCAATTGGCTTTCAACATTTGGACATTATTTTCGATGCTCTTTTGGAAAATGAAAACAATTGAGAAATTCTAAAAATAGATTTGCATGATGTCACAGCTTCGGTACTCTATTCAAGCATGACTTATCCTCAGGAGAAAATGCTTTATCAATTTAATTATAACTAGAATTAATATGGAACAATTCTGGGTCCCTCTTGTTTTTAACAACCTGAGTTTTGAACAGTACCTGGGCCAGAACTCCTGCTGCAGTTTTTGGTCTGGGAACTCGACAATCAACCATGAAGATTTAGATACGGTAGTTTTTAAATTGTTCTATGTTCACCCTAGATGTGGACAGCTCACGTCATACATATAGATGCATCATAATCCATAGTTGTCAAACATTAATATTTTGAGGGAATGTTTCCACATTTTTTCTTAAAATTTTCATTCAAACTGATAATATGATGATGATGATGAACAGCATTTGTATGGCGCCAAAAAACATTTCAAAAAACATTCTCTACCCTCTACTCTGCTCTTCACTCTCGGAAAATCTGCATATATAAGCATTCAAAATACTTACCATACACACTATTATCATGATTTTCCCCTTGAGAGATTTCTCATTTTGTTGTGAAAAGTTAGTTAGCAGGTATGAATCTGCATTGTTTTTTTCTTTCTTTGTTACCCAGTATTCCAAGCAGTCGTTCCCGCTTTGCATGCGACAGCTTCACATGTCACTCAAAGAGCATCATCATCTTCGCCATGGCGGCAGGATGCAGTACGGGTTGTTCCTCAAGGGTATTGGGATGACCTTGGAGCAGGCCATGACCTTCTGGAGGGCAGAGTTTACACGTATCATGGACATGGACAAGGCAAGTTTGAATCGTGTTAATCTGGTTAAAGATTTAAGAACTTGAGACATTGTGACTCGTTTATACAACATTTGCTCTTGGCATTACATTGTTAATAATAGGGTTAGAGACAACCTTTCTCTTATAGATTGCTTACAAATAGAGTTGAGTTTATAGGTTATGGTTTAGAATAGGTTTAGGGGTGTATTGGCAGTGTTAAAGTAAGGGAATGCAAATTGTCAGCGGAACAATTTTCAACATGTGTCATAGAACCATTGACTCTACAACTTTACCACCACTTTAGTTTTGCTTTTTAGCAAATTGATTACTCTTGATTATGTTTTTAATCTAAGGATAAAATATTTCCCTACATTCAGTGGAAAAGTGACGCGAGTCATACTCAACATTATTTAGTATGTACATTGTACTTGGCAAGATGGAGCTATGCCCATGAAGAAGATGCTCTCTGCGACTGCGGATAGACTCGAACAATGGACCCCATCTTGCAGTGCGGTGGAACGGGTTGCACAGATGAAGACCTTGCCCTTGTAAATTAGATGGCCATTGCAGCCTTCGAGCGATGGAAGAACTTGATTTAGGAACTTTCAATTAAGCTTGATCTAAGGAGGCACGAATGAAAAAACTTGTAAAAAGAGATTATTCTTTTCTTTACTAATTCTCTCAATTTTATTGATGCTACTTTAAAGGGATTGGGTAACTTTGAGGCACTTCTTGATCATTTTGAAGCACAATTTTGTTAGGGCTTCAATATTACATCATATCACAGACACTAATAACACATAGGACCGTGCATCTCAGATTTAACATTGTTAAACCATGCTTTTAAGTATTTTTTTATAAATCATTTCATATTTTGTCTTTGCTTACACAGTTTGATAAGCAGTATTCCTACAACATCCGTCATAACTATGGCAAGGAAGGCAAGCGGGCAAACTACACACCATACAGCTGCATGAAGGTCATTATGAGCAACGCACCAGGACAGGGAGATTACCATGGTAACCGATTTAACATTAGGCCTGCCTTCATCAGCTCGGGATTGCCAAATAGCCTGCTATTTCTGATTTGGGAAATAATCCCAAAGTTACAAATCGCGTCTCCATCAGCTTGAGACTTGATCTCGGGCTCGAGATATTTTGCTCAGCGTTCGCGCATAGTGCAAGTCTTCGGGCTTGTGAAGAAGCACCGGAAAAATGGCGGGCTATTTTGCAAACTAGCCCAAGAGATCTTGGGATGACTATCTCGACCAAATATGCCGCTAATTGCAACTTCGGGCTGATGAAAATGCAAATTAACTGGATAATTTGCTATCGGGATAGTTCAAATAGCGGGATATTTGGCAATCTTGAGTTGATGAAGACAGGCCTATTGTATAACTTGTTTATCAGTAAGTGGTGAAACAAAGACAGATATAACAATAGGAAATTTACTTCAAATTTATTGATCTGAATGTAAAATAATTCAAATGTAAATGAGACTATGACAGAATCTGTGATATTTATTGAATTTAGGATTCGTTTTGTTAGGTGTCACAGACTGCTCCAAAAGATATGCTTGTTTTCTTATCTGTTTAGAAAAGTGATTTTACTTATTTAACATGAAGCAATAATATACACGTGCATATATATTTTTGACAGTACTTGCTGGAATTCCAGAAATTTGTATACAACTATCTGTACGTAGAATTTGCTATACGTAAGTTTGGAAAAGTCTGACCAAAGGAATGCCTCTCTGTCTCACCCCCGGCCCCCCCCCCACTCAGTGTTATTTAGGGTACGCATATGCGTGTTCCAAGCGACCCACCCCCCCCCCCCCCCCACCCCCCTTTTCAGCAAAAGTCTGGTGTGTAAAGTCAATACGGGTCAACCTTTTTCTTTTGTTATACAAGCCTTTTTCAGCAAAAGTCTGGTGTGTAAAGTCAATACGGGTCGACCTTTTTCTTTTGTTACGAAAAGGACATTTTGGTAACACGCATGGGGTCCGTCCGTTCTCGGAGTGGGGGGGCCGGGGTCTCGCCCTCTTTGTATGTACAGTAATGTATGATGAATATGATGAAAACTATCATAAAGCAAAAGAATGTTTGATAATGGTGTGCATTTAACTCTGTGATAAATAGACCAATTTATGTGTTCAATCCAGGTTGTCTGTTCCGTCATACTGACGGCGCCTTGTTATTCTTGAATATTGGACAGAAAATGACCAAATATCAAGTTCTTGTCCTTACACCCGTTTTCATATGCTCTGTCCAGGTTGTCCGTTCCGTCATACTGACGGTGCCTTGTTGAAGCAGCGACTCTCCACCTTTGGACTGACCCAGCAGGGGGTTGACCAGGTTAGTCAGACATATCCACAGTCCAGTGAGGTATCAGCTTGACCAATAATAATAATAATATATCGTACTTATATAGCGCATATCACAATATGTCTCTATGTGATGTAAGAAAGAGTAAGAAGGAAAGGTGGACAGAGTAACACAAGAAGAGTGAGATATGCTCAAATTTGGGATTTAAAAAAAAAAATTAGTGGTCAATTTGAAGTCACCTGAGCTGCATGTATGTTGCAAGCCCTATTGCAGTGTTTTATTTTCGCGTATGGTTGGGGGGGGTCATAATTGTAATAAAATGAACACAAAAAATAGTCATAACTGTAATAAAATGAAGAAAAGAAAACTGTATGCAGCTGCAAACATGTTTCGTATTATGTAACGTGTGTTATTCTTATTAAAAACAATGACTCTTGGAAAATATACTGGTGTCCTTGTCATACACAAAAATATTGTATACATTGATTGAAAGAAGGAATAAAAATTATATCATTTATGATAGCAGAAAGGGCATATCAATTATAATCATCTCCTGTCTTTTGTGAACTTTTTGTTGATGAAATGTCATATAAACATTGAAGGTAGTTTTAGATTTTATAAATATTTCAGGAGGTTACTTCTGTCAACAACAATCTTCATCTAGATGATGGAAATGAGAGTGATTAGGTCTCATATAGGATACTTTTCTTGACAGAAGAATATTTATTTTTTTTATTTTTTTTTTCTTCCATTTTTGTCTGTTTGTTTTTTTGTTTTACACATGTTTGAATTGGATTAAACATTTAACCCTTACTGTACTGGGGGGGCCTGGGAGGCCCCCCCCCCCCTCGACATTTTTGGAGATTGCGCCGCAACCGCTTGGAATTTTGAATTGTCGTTTCATGACTTTTTTCCGTCAAGTCTTACGCACATTTTGATACCATTTTCGTTGAAATCAGATATACCTGTAAGGCGTTACATAACAGTTAGTATGGGCATGTCATCCAAAAAAAAAAAAATAAATAAAAATCGCATCAAAATTTGCATAAATTATCATTATTAATTACATTAAAATAACTTTCAAGTTTCATATGAATATTGAGTTTCAACATTTAAAAAGTGGAGTTTGACACGTTTTCTGTAAAATGCATAAAATTAGCATTTTGCATAATTAATTAGGCTAACGAGAAAAATTTGCATATTCGGAAAAAACTAATTATACTATCTTGTTCCTTACGTAAATATCTACAAACATGCAAATTTTTGTGTTCATCGGACAATCGACGGCCGAGATTATAGGGGGGGGGGCCTCCCAGGCCCCCCCCCCCCCCAGTCAGTGGGTGCTCAAAATAGCCCAGTACAGTAAGGGTTAAGTAAAATAAATTTGTTTTTTGAATGTTGTAATACGATAGTCATAACCAAGAACTATTTTTTCCCCTAAATGTAATTTTTTAAAGCATAAACTAAATGGCATTCGCATGATGTACACTGAGTAGATTTTTCTGTACAATGTTCTGCCTGCGGTGTGTGTTGGTGTGTCCCTGTGCATGTGAAGGAATGAGGGTGGGTATATGTTTGTTTTGATAAGTTTTACAACATTTGTTATTATAATTTGCTTGTTCGTTTATTTTTGTACAGGGCCCCATTCTCAAGCTTTGCTTATCTTGGGGTCCTTCCGATGTTGTTGTTCATTTGTTATGCATTGTTTACTTTGAATTTTAATGGAAAATAAATGAATTGAATTGATTGTAACTATTCAAGTTTTTGTTTCTCTCTCTCTTGTACCAGGTGATGGAGCTGGTCAAGGGTCATCACTACCAACTGGCCTGCACCCGCTACTTTGAGCTCTCACACAACGTCCCTGAAACTGAGTTCCTTCTCAACCATCCTAACCAATACTTTGAGGAGAGCTTGAGGGTGAGAGGAGGGGGCACAGGCAGGAAAGAAGGTACGTTTCATCTCATGATTATCACAAATTTATTAAAAAAAATTTAATGATATTCTGGGCTTATATAGCGCTTAATCAATTGACAATGTCTCAAATCATCAATAGTGATGTCAGTTTATGACAGGTTCAGTGACCCAATCAAAATTCAATATCGAGTGTCTCTCCAAGTTCCTCGGTCTTGAGCCATCTTTTTCAGTGTTTCATACCCTGTTGCTCCACATTCTGTGATTACATCATCTAGAAAGCCTTCCCCTCTTCTTCTTTCGTTGAACACGACCTTCTATGACTCTGAGCATCAAGCCCTCATCATGCCGCAATGTCTCAAAGTGGTTCACAAACATACTACCATATTGGTCATCTGATTCAGACTTGCCTGCGCACACAAACTTTGCACATTCTCCACTCCTTGAGGAGCATTCCAGCTTGGCGCCATTTAACAGATGCTCACAAACTATGACGACTTTCACGTCCTTCCAGGTACCCATTTAACACCTGGGTGGAGATCGAGTGGCAAATGTGGATTAATATCTTGCCAAATGTGTTACTGCCCCTGGCTGGGATTTGAACCCTCAACCCTTGGATAGAGAGTCAAGTGATTGAACCACTTTACCATGACACCTTCATGGTGCCATGATATAGTGGACATATTCTTTTTATAAAAATGAAAATTATGTTGATTGTCATGATAATCAGTATTTGCATGAGATATTTGTCTACACTCTGTAATAGGTGCTTGCGCAGATGTCTCTTTTAACTTACTTGTATGGAGTTTGTTTCCGCAGACGTTAAGTTATGGTAATGACTTGTCCTAATTTTGATTTGTTACAAAAAACTTGGAGGCTATTGTCTTTTTTCTTATTTTGCAAAGGAAAAGTTATGCTGTCATAACAAACTGAGAATTGTGCGTGCAAATCAAACACTTTCTATTTAGTTTCTACCTTATCTCCACCACCACTAATAGTTTTATGATTCGAAACATGATATTAAAACTTGAAAGAAGGAAATGAAAGGCTTACTAAAAGGTCACTCTGATCAACGGACATTTGAAACTAATGTACAAATACACTTCTAAAAGGTTATTTCCTTCCTCCATTTATTTATTCATTCTTTAATTTTATGTAAACAGAGTAAAACTGTTTTCCTGAGAGGCCCTTGTACAAATCTGACCATAGGAAAATGCAGTGAAAAGAATATCATCTTTTTGGAGCCAGAAGAGCATTAATTCTGCATTCAGTGTATGAGGTAGTGCCCTTTTGGCTCCAAAAAGGCAGTATTCTTTCTCAGGAAGTCTTCACAATAACTATCATATTACTCCACTCAAGAGGAATTCTGAAGTTTTACAGTTTTGTACTTAAAGATAAAGTTAAGTTCTGGTCATGCGAATGCATTGTGAAAGAAATGCTGTGGAAACGATCAGAAAAGGTTGAGCCTCTAGCATATAAGTATTGATGTTTACTGCAAGGTTCTGGAATCATCAAAATGATAAGAAATTTGCCAAGTCTTGGTAAAGTTACAAACACTCTACACAGAAAGATGTATATGGGACTACACGCACATGTGGAGTAAAAAATCTGTCCAAGTTTTTATGAAGTCTCATGCCATATTTACATACCTGCAAACCCTTACAAATAATCCTGAATATTCTGGATTTCTAGATTTTTCTGGACCTGAAAATCAGGAATATTTTCATTTTTTTTCAAAATTTCAATTTTTTTATTTATTAATTTTTCTTTTGTGTGGCTTGTTTTATCATGTGCCGCGATTTGAGAGTTCATGTACTGCGTGCGTTGAATGGCTGCATGTGCGAACCCCTGTTAAGGGTACAGATTTCTAATTTTCGAAGTCATACCATGCTAAAAACTCCTTTTTCTTATTCTTAAATATTGGCAGGTATGTATTTAGAATACTGAGGCATTTGAAGAGCCATGCTTTTCAGGGAACATTTTTTATCTCATGTTCTTCCACACTTGCATAATAACAATGAGAACGCTCACAATTTTTTTTTTCACCTCTTCCCAGAACTCAACATTCTCTTTAAATGTCCTTTAGCTGCTCATGCACAGATAGTAATCTCTAAAATGGCTGGTCTTGTCAGTGTTGCTGGGTATTCTAGAATTTGTGAGCCCCGATGTAACAAGGTTTTGATGTGAAAGGGTAATTTGATTGGTATCAAGGAGTTTGTTCTTACAACATTCCACTGTCTTTATACCTGATGATACTACATTTTGTTCTAGATGGAAGTAATTCACTATAGGTTGTCTATTTTTAGAAATATTTTGTACAATTAAGTTTGATATCAAGATTATTGTGTGAATGTGGATTTTTTCTTTCTTTCTGAAACTGGGAATGTTTGTATAATGAGTCAAAATGACAAAATAAATCGTTCAGAAGGAAATACATAACAAATGTCCCATTTATGGGAAAACCCCAAGGTTATATCAAGGCTATAATGCATTTATTTCTATCAAAATATTATAGGCACATATACATGTACATGTATACAGATGTACATTCCATTTCATGCTCCTTTTGTGCAGCAACATAATTACAGAATATTTAACAACATTGTTCTCAAATACAAGGTTTTGTTACATTACCAATGCAATGTGTTATTATTCTGATCCCCCCACCAACAAAACAAACAACAAAAATTATCAAATCCCACTAACACCTCAACACTCTCAGATACCGCACAACCATACAAATATTGTCTCATGTTCATCATAGTCATTACACACTGAAATAACGTCAATAATAACTCAGTAATTCAGCTTGAGTCAGGGTTTATTCAAGTATCAAAATAATGCTAGGTCTCTGCTGCTAAAAAGACACTAAACAACAATGGAATCTGGCTGCAGAGATGTACAAAGTTTGCATAAATATTCTTTTTACTAAAGAATACAAATTCCTCTCTACTTCCATATATACATTCAGCGGTGACAATTGTTGGCGTGGGTGTTGGAAAACATACACGGAGGAAGAAAGTGCTAGAGATTTTTTTAACGATGGAACCTGATACAAGTATATTATTTTGATAAAATATCATATCAAAACATGATAAGGAATATTAAATCATGTTTTGTATTGATTACAACTGGCCTTTAAAGTGTATAGACTTTGTAAGAAGTAATTGTATAGTGGAGAGGGGGATTTGCCCTACATCAATGCATGTATGTACTCACATAAGGCCTGTTTAGATATAAAGCGAGAAAACCGTGGGAGAGTCTTTTAAACGTGTAAACTTTTTAAAAAATGGTAACTGCGCTCAACAAAAGTCCTTCACTTAAGCGCTCTGCTGTACGATATAGAAATATGAAGTGGTTTACATTATCTCATCATATCTGAAAAAGTCTCTAAAGGTGAAGACCAGTTTTATGAAACGCACCCCTCTCAAAAAATGAAATGGAAGCTCCTATTACAAATCATGTGAAAGAATATGTTTTGACTAATACGTGATGATACAAATGGTGCCGAGAAACCGCCCACTAATTGATATATTTGGTAAATAATATCTAATCTGGACCGGAAAGATATCGCGCACGTGTTGCGTAGTCCCATATACATTTTTCTGTGTACAGTGCTTGTAACTTTACCAAGACTGGGCCAAATTTCTTATCACTTTGATGATTCCAGACCCTTGCAGTACACACCAATACTAATATGCTCAGGGCTTAAATTAATCCAAGGCCATCCAAGGCCAGGCCTTGGATGCCCCTTTGATTGGCCTCAATGCCCCTCTCATTGGCCTTGGAGATTTTTTGTGCCCTTTCCAATTCTTCCCATTGGTGCTGTAATATAGGAATGTGCCCTACAGAAAAGTGGCCTTGCCCTAAAAATGTTGAAATTTAAGGCCTGTATGCTAGATGATCAACCTTTTCTGATCTATCCCACAACGTTTCTTTCACAATGCAATCGCTTGACCAGAACTGGTGTTTATCTTTAAACTGGTGAAGTATGAAAAGAGCCTTGAGAATCAAAACTAAAGAGCGCTTTTCTTTGTGGAAGTTGTTCTGATCAATAGGAGTAGTTCCAATTGCAGTTACCAGTATGTGGGTTTGGTTTCAATTGTAAAGAAATCTTTCCTATTCTTACTCTTCAGTCACTCTTGGGGTTACTTCCGTATGAAGTGTTTCATCAAGTCTTCCTGCTACCAATTAATCAAGGCATGTGGCACCACTATTTAAAGGCATCGTTTAACAATGTTAAATCTGAGATGCACGGCCCTACTTGTTGTCAGTGTCTGTGATATATGGTGTAATATTGAAGCCCTACAAAATTTGCACTTCAAAATGATCAAGAAGTGCCTCAAAAAAGTAAAAATCTTTTAGTGACCGGTTTTACCATAGTCATTTCCCCTAATAGACTGTAGTGTTATCACAGCTGTTAGAAAACCCAAAATTTGATTTCTATTTCCACTTTAAGGTTTATAATTATCATTGCAGCATGAGCTAAATCCAGGATTTTGTTTCAGAATCTGAGACAAAGTTACCGGATCCCTTTAAGCAGAGACTTGGACCTAATTGTTAACACCTTTCAAAACCACTTCTAAAAAACTCTGGCAGACTATGATTACATGGTAAGCATTTCTGTATCTTAAAACACAAGGAAGTATGCTTGGGGGCTATTGGGCCTCATACATTTTTTATCCAGCCACACATTCATTCACACAAAATATTTTTATTTTGCTGCGACTGAATTTCTCAGTCAGTTTACCACACTACGTATGTGTAAGGAGGCCTTGTAAGATTGCTTTACCTGAAATGAACGGGAAAATGTAGTTGCGAACAACAAACTCAACTTGATCGATGAACTTTACGTGTACGTGCCTTTTATCTCTGAGCTCCCAGAATAATTCTGTGTGTCTACAAAACCTGTAACATCTTGTACATAAGCCTTTGTTAATCAAAGAAACAGATCGACAAATGTGGTTGGCGGTTTTATGAACCTACTAACCCGTCATATACACCAATGTACGGATTCGTTGGTTCATGATAATGACTACGGTTTTTAATCAATTGAGAAACTTGGCATTAATATTCAAAAGTGAAAGGCATATACACAACCAAACCATCATCAACATCCCTAGATTTTCAAGCTGTTTTCACACAATGACAAATCTAAATCAGTCCACGATGATCTGTAGTTTTGCTTATGGTGTTAGAAGGACGTACAATGAAACACAGTGAAAACTCTTTATAACAAAGTGGGACCAAGGAAATATCAGGATTAATAAAAAAGAATATAAAGAGCTGGGACCAGCAAAATCACCGTTATAACAGATACCTTGTTATATCAATGCTATTTATACAGAGGTTCTACTGTACAGAAAATTAACAGCCGTAAGTCCCTGAGTTAAACATAGGCAAATCTTGATGGTTGGCCGAATAGCATTTTATAAGAAGAAAACAAAAAATGCCTTTCCAACACATTCATGTGCATGTAATGCATTCATTCCAGTGGAGGGATTTTATAAAATTTATAAGATTCTATAGAAATGTACCAAACAGCCAAAAATTTAAAATAGGCAAGGGCCCTGAGTGAATATTCCATCTTTTTTGCAGGATTGGAAAAATCTATCCTGTCATTGTGCAGAATCAGGGAATTAGGTTTTTTGGCAACGTATCCCATGTATGATGGAATAATTTGGAAAGAACCCAAAGAAGTTCAGGAAATATATCGTTTAGTCACATGATATGAAAAAGGGATTAGAATGAGTTAGACAGCATCATATTCAGTTTTATCATAGAATCCTGACATTTAACAATTATAATAATGATATTGGGTTCTTGCACAGTGCTCATATTTGTCAGACTTGACACTCCTGGTGCTCCTGAAAAAAAATGAAACAATATTGAACTATTTCCATAGGAAATTTTGAAAAATTCAATTCAATTCCCTCTGACGAATGCAGTTATTTTGTCAAAAATATACAAAAAGGTATAATTGAACCACAGCTTTTAAATCTTATTACCCGGTAAGTCTTATCATAGAGTCCTGACATTTAACAATTATAATAATGATATTGGGTTTCTGCATAGCGCTCATATCTGTCAGACTTGACATTCCTGGTGCTTCCCAAAAAAAATGAATGAAATAATATTGAACCATTTCCCCAGGACATTTTAAAGAATTAAGTTAATTTCCCTCTGACGAATGCATTTAATTTTGTCAGAAATATACAAAAAGGTATAATTGAACCACAGCTTTTAAATTGTTAACAGGTCTATACCTACAGCATTCAAATTCTAATGGAAATTATAAATAAATTAACAAAATAATGAATTTTCGTTTTATATACTTTTTTTCATAGAAAAACACAACATCGCGAGCAAGGTTCAGCCATTCGTATCCTAAAATATGGAGAATACAAAATATTTGTTCATATGTTATATTTACAGATTCTATTTAGTTGTGATACATGTATGATCATAACTCAAGAAAACTCATTCCCTTTTTAATATACAACTGAATGCTTGCAGCGATAGCTTATATATTTCATATGAAAATCAAGATTATTACAACATAACCAGGCAAACTCATATTTTATCTTCCAATATGTACACAAATGCAATACAATATATCCTATTTACTATCAAAAAATAACATCCCAACACACATTGTATTTCTTAGAAAATATAAATACAGCACTGTACATACAAAAACATTGCTATAGTTGGTTTAAAGTTCATTTAGTACAGAAAAGTAATTGTAAATGTATACTATTTGGTTTTGACTGTAGCCAATTGCAAACATTTACAAACTGTCTTCAAAGTGGTATTTCTTTGATTATTATATCCGGTTTTGACCCTCTTTGAGTTTGTATTTTTAAATAACATATACAGTCACATACGATGTATGTTTCTTCAGCTAGCTCTTGAAAAGCCATTTACACCAATCTACTTTAGTTTGCAAATCTGCAATCTAGTACTGAAGTATGAGATCATATCACCCTTTTTTATCTCAGAGTTGCTATGATAAAAAGCATGGGTTTCATTTGAAACCTACATCAACTGTTTGAAAGTTGCAATAATTTGAGCAAAGATGTTTACTTTTGTACTTAGGTATGAGATCATATCACCCTCTTTTATCTCGGAGTTGCTATGATAAAAAGCATGGGTTTCATTTGAAACCTACATCAACTGTTTCAAAGTTGCACTAATTTGAGCAAAGATATACAGTAGGTTTGCGGTTGCACCATGTGAGAGAGAGAGAGAGAGGGTTGAGGAGTCCTGAAAAGGACTCTGACTCAGTAATCTTTCTTGGGGGTGTGGTAGTCCTGAAAAGGACTGTTTGTTATCTTTCTTAGCATATAGTTCTAAGGAGAACTATAGCGCTTGGAGAGGACGAGTGGCTCAACGTTTCGAACAGGTTGACTATCCGTCGTCAGGAGTGAAGATGTTTACATTTGTTCTAGTAGCAAATGAACAGAGTTTATTGTAAGCCATAGTGTGTGTATCGTACATTGTAAAGCAGTGTAAAGCAAGTGTGATAAAATAAAATGTTTTTGCAGCTCTTACTTTTATAATGTACATGTATTAATATGGTAATGTTCCAATATACATGTTAATGATGTAATTTAAAATATTAATTTGTGGGAAATGGGCAAAAAATTGTGACACCAAATTGTTTCTTCAAGAGCCCACAAATAAAATTACTGCTTTTACAGTACATGTATGGTACATGTCAATATATAAATGTACAAAAGATTTGTACTTAGACAATACATACATAGAAATGTTTCTTTCATATACCGGTAAGTACTTTGTGCTAAATAAAAGTAGAACTCTTTATTTTGATAAATTGAAGACACTTGAGCTGTGAGTACTGTGCATGTATAAGACTACTTTTGGTTTTACTACTATTTTCTCTCCAATAGATATTTACATTTCATACAATACAGTTTTACAAGAGAATTAGATACAATGTTTAACTTTATGCATCCAACAAAATTGACAGATTATTTTACTGGAATGAGATTTTTGAACGGGAGGCTTTTTAGTTTGAGAAGTACCGTATTTGCCGGCGATAAGGCCGCAGCACCGCATAGGCCACACCCCCGATTTTGACATTAAAAAAAAAAAAATGTAGAATGCGACTCAAATCACAGCCTTAGACCACTCGGCTATCCCAACCCTGATGCTTTCACTTGGAGCTTTCTCCTGTGTATTGCCCCTATCTCTAGTGTATTGCACCATAGCTTAGCTCACGCGAGCTGAGGTTGCTTTAGCTATGGCAAAAACTTAAATCTAGATCTACCAGTAGAGTTTGGTTGGTAAGTTATGAATTTTATTTACGAGATTTTGCCCTTCATTTAAAAAATATGACACATAATTGTCGGTAAGACATGTGTTATTCTAGAAATGTCCATCACCTTTCATAGTTGTCCCATATGTACAAATTCGTGCTGCTTTTAATGGTTTTGACTTGGATTTTTTTTACTCTTTCGCCGCAAAGGCCGCACCCGGTTTTTGATATTTTCTCTTCCAAAAATACTGCGGCCTTTATGCCGGCAAATACGGTACACAATGTAGTAACAAGAATCGTCATCTTAAAGACACGTTCAGATAAGACCCAGTAAAACCGGTTTTAGTAATACAGTAGGTTACACATTTCTGTATTTTATAAAACAGAGCGCAGTGAATACGCGCAGGACCTTTGTTGCGAGCATTTGCCATTCATTCACATGTTTTAAGAACAGGTTGTTTGCTGCGGTATATTTGAACAAGCCTTTATTCTGGCTCAGTTTTTTTTCTTCATGTTTAATATCTAGCATGTTGGTATGACAAATGTTCCATGTAAGCCCCAGTTATCCCATACTTATTGTAGGTACATCTACATGTACAAACATATCTTAATAATGCTTAGGGCCACAGTAGCTGTAGCCGTTTGTTGCCTGAATCTGACACCAACAATCGTCCATCTTTGGTGATGGAAACCCCCAAAGGTTCATCCAGCTGTCCTTCTTCTGAGCCGTGTCGCCCAAGATTAAGAGCGTACGACCCTGAGGGATTGAAGACCTCAACGCGATGATTTCCTCGGTTTGCTACATAGATGTAGCCCTGGGCATCCACCGTGATCCCACTAGGACAGTTCAAGTCACCGGGGCTTGTGCCCCAGTTGCCAAACCGGTACAAATACGTACCCTGCGACGAGAAGACTTGCACGCAGTGCTTGAAAGCATCGGTGATCAGGAGTTCTCCTCCTTGCGTAAACGCTATAAAAGCTGGGTTACGGAACTGGCCATCCCTTTCACCTTTTTTCCCAATCTGCCGGATGAACATGCCCGCCGGGTTGAAGACCTTCACGCAACCGTTGTTATAGTCGCACACGTAGATGTTGTCCTGTTTGTCACATACCACACCTGTCGGACTATCGAAACAGTTATTGGACTGACCACGAGAGCCAAATTGCTTGAGGCACCTGCCAGTACTGAGATCCCACACCTGAACCTTGTGGTTATAACAGTCGGTTATGATGATATGACCAGAACTGTTTGAACAGATTCCCTTGGGGAATTGCATCTGCCCAGCACCACCACCCTTGCTTCCCATTTGACGCAGCAGTCGCCCTTCCTCGTTGATGATCATTACGCAGTGCTGGAGCTCGTCCACAACAGCAAAGCAGTTGTTGAGTTTTTCCAAGACATGGACACCAACTGGTTTCTCAAATACTTGAGGAATGACCACCCCTCGCTTCTTTTGTACTTGGCTGGAACTTTGAGCGCCATTTGATGTAAAAGTGACCCAGGGCTGTGAAGGGTTATTGTTATTACTTGAACTCTGAGAAGATGCTCCCTCTACGACGGAAGGTTGGACACTTGGGCTTGGAACCTGCACACTTGTTCTCGGTGGAAGAGGCGGTGCATCCCCTCTGGTCTGAGAAACGGCAGATGGCACTGTGTGCTGCCGCAGCAGAATGCTTCTTGGGCGATCCACTGAAGGTTGCTGTTCATTGATAGAGGACATTCTTGCAATGCCCGGTCGGCGTGGAACAGGAGGAGGTTGATCACCACCAGCAGGGTTTGGTAGCGAAGCGGATGTTGCTGCAGGGAGTGCTACTCCAACAGTGTCCATTGACAGGTGCCTGGATAGCCTTGCAGACTGCGATGGAACTGGAACACCTGCAGAAAGTGTAGGTTGTCCTGATTGACCTATAGGCTCAGACAACCTTCTACTTGATCTTGGTTGTTGCCTGGCTACAATACTTCTATCGTCTTGACCGGGTATTACATCGGGTGTACTGGGTGTAATTGCAGGCGATGAATAAGCACTGGCAAAGGGACTGGGAGACCTTCCATCCCCCAAGGATGTGGCTGAACTGCTTTGTGAAAGAGGTGCAGCGGTGGAAGAGGAAGAAGCACTGGAAGTTGTCACAGGAAGAGACATTGATGAGTTGAATGGATTGGAAGGTGAACTTTGTGAGACAGCTGTACCTGGAATCATAGTTGGTCTCACAGCTTGAACAGACTTTGCCTTGTCCGTGCTGATTTCCAAACAGCCGTATGCTTGGATACTTATGGAGAGTTGCTGTTGGTTAGGATCTGTAAAGGCCACATTACAAATCCTCTGATCAATGTTCAGAGCGTACTGTTCAATCTGCGACAAGTAACCCCTACACAGGCTGAGCAGATTGATCAGATCTGCTTCACGGGGTTCTGCTGATGCCGTCAAGGCATGGCGCATTTTTGAAAAGTCAGTTTGCAGTTTCTGCAGGTAATGATAAGCGCTGGCCCTTTGACCTTGTATGAATGCGAGCTCTTCTTGTCTAGCACTTGCGAGTTGCTTAATCAGCTGATCCCTACGGGTTTGTAAATCACGAGTTCTTGCCTCAAAGGCACTATCCACCTGATTCTTCACAGAGAGAAGCAGGTCCTCTGTCTGCTTTTCCTTGATATCGATTCTGCTCAGTTCCACAGACTTCTCCTGGAGCTTCCTGGCCAACAAAGCAATGGAATTCCTGACACCTTCGTTAATGGCTGGTGGCCTGTCGGTTTCCGGTCTCGCAGGAACGGGTGGCGAGGATTCCTTCATGCTCATGGGGGTCGGCGATGGACTGCTCTTCTGTTGGACGTCCAACAGAGCCAGCATGGTGAAATTATTAGGCAGCTGCGCAGGGCCGTCACCCGGACAGGTGTGTTGCTGCCTGCACTGAGGACACTGGATCCTGTTGCCTTGGTTGAGCATGTCCATACATTCCAGGCACAGCGTGTGCTGGCATGGTAGGAGCTTGGGCTTGCGGGAAGAGGCGGTGAACAGTTCCAGGCACATGGGACACTCCAGCAACCTCTTGATTTCTTCAGCCATTGTAATATTCTTATGTGCTTAGTGTCTCGTTGAATGTAGCACAAGTATCACATGTTTAATTTATCCCAATGTAAAAATGAGTAATGGCTGAATAATGCTGTTCTATTGAATCAAAAACTTTCTCTTTCTTAGAACTTGGTGTCCAATAAGCTCTGTCTCATATCATCTAACTTCTATCGATGGTGAAGGAATGTTAACAAGCAATTGCCGAAAATATAATGAGTTGAAAAATTCAAACAAGTCATGAAGTGTTTGCAAATGTCAGAGAGCTCAACGTGATTTCAATCGCTCAAGATGAATCCCACCAGATTAATAAGTAGGCCTAGTAATTGGCTTGGGCTGATGATGCTTGTCCGGCAATCACTTGACCACATTCCCGTCCGATGAGTCTGGCAGGAAACCTCATCATGTGTTAACCAGGAATCCACGCTGCCATCAGATGGCTTAAACAGCTGACTCTGCCACGGCCACCTCTTTCTCAATCAGAAATCCTGCAAAGAAAAATAAAACGGAGAAGGAAATGGACATGAGTTGATTGTGAGTCAGTGTCATTCTGCAAAGTTCATTGAAGGGCAATTATACCTCTAGGTAATTAATACTTGATGGAAAGAATGGACCTTAACACTTCTCCTGTTTGCTGATTGGCAATTTACTCTATGTACATGCACTGGGCATATTATTTTTTTAGGTCGAAAAGCATTCAAGAAATACACATTTTGGGCAAATGATATGTCAGGCCATGGTATTGTTCAGTCAGTGCAGAATGAAGTGGGAAGACTTACATGTACAATGTATGTTCGTTTTCTTTTCTTTAAATATGTTAATTTTTTGTAGACTTTAAACAACTAAAGATTGGCAGATTCAAAGTTGAACATCTTTTTTTTTACCATGCAGAAAAGGAAACAAAACTACTCGTTATTCTGGCAATGAAAACATATACATGTATACTTTTTATGTTATGTATTCAACCTGTATCATACTAAAACCACAGGGGGGGGGGGGGGATTATGTAGCACAATACATTTCTGTATATTTTTGTTGGTGTTGCGACTACCATTGATGTATAAGCACCCAGTGAACAACTGCAAGGAAGCTCATCCTACAGTTATATGTTGAATCTGTTGGGACCTCAAAAATAGTTTCACTTGTGAAATTTGGCATGGGAAGAGTAAATAACACATGTCTTGCATAGTTTGGTCAAAACTACTGTATTGATTCAGCTTAGGTCAACTTTGACTTGTCAAACTTTGGTTAATGCAGAGTATTTAAACAAGATGAGGTACAGAGCATTACAGATAAATCAAAAGCTTGTATAATGCTTGCATGCACACATTGACATTTAATATAAAAGAGCTTTTGATATGATATGAAAGAGAAACCTACAGTACAGTGTCAATTTGAAAAGCAAAAAAAGGGGTAAAACGGGGAAGAGGAAGCCCCTTGTGAAAATGTATCATTTAATATTGATGATGCCACGTTAGCTTTTGGGACAATTGCTCTGAACAGGCTTGCAATTGGGTTTTAGATTAGGGTTAGGGTTACAAAGGTCCATTGGTTGAAGTGAGGAATTATATTGATGTACATCTGTATGTATCCAGCCACGAAGCAATTATTGAAGGAGCATTTGTTACACACCTACACTCTAGATAATATGCTTAATACACCTGTACATGTACAATGTACCTGGCAATAGACATGTATACATGTACATGTACATGTATGTACATTTGTGTTCACTAACAAATGTAGGCCCAATGTACATCCATGCCCTATCGTTGCACCTGTATACGTTCACCTGTATACCAATATCCTATATCTACTCGCAGCTGTCAACCGTTGCTTTCTACATGTGTATGCTGGGCTCTACATGTATACATACATTTAACACCATGTGGGTTGTAATTAATAGGTTTATATTCTCTCTCTCTCTCTCTCTCTCTCATTTATTGATTAAAGGGTGCCAAGAGCAAATCAATTAAGTCTGCACCATTTAGTTGGATAGGTTTGATCCACTTTCACTCCCACTTTGAATGTACTATCTACATGTACTAAGGCTGTGCACAACAGTGTAATGAGTTACCCGAGTACACTCCCAGGCTTACAAGCGAATACTTGAATATTCGGACGCCATGTTTTTTTATTATTTTTTATAATTTTTTTGAATTTTTTGATTTTTTTTTTTGCCACCACCATACCCTGTAGCATTATCGCCGAAAACGCATGCAATTTTACTTCGAGTTGCAGTTGAAGGCGCCGATTTAATAATAATAATAACAGTAAACAATGCTGTTTTAAAAACCAAAGATGGCAGAATAATCCATTTTCCTCCAAGTCCAAACAGAAATGAGTTGGGAAACATTTTTACCGACGGCACCATGCCAGCGGCCGCCGCTCACCCAGGCGCGGGTAAGCGTCGGCCTGGACAGATTTTTGCGGCCGAATATTCGGGTACGAGAAATCGTACCCGAGTAGTTGTCAACCGTGCGGGTACTCGAGCATTTGACTACACGTCGCAGCCCTAACATGTACATGCACTTGTTTTCTTTCATAGTATCGTACATTGAGAAACAGAAGGGCATTGAATTTGTACAAATATGCTCGAGTCCTAACTATCCTACTGGCTCCAAAGGAATATTGTTTTAACTTGCTTTCTAAAACACAAGTGTCGGCTGACACTGTCCATACACTGAAATATCAAATTAAAAATTACTAAGAGTCCAATTTCTTAGTGCAGCGTAGACTTATATGGCAGTAAACTACAGTGTACATGTATATTGTATCAATTAGTTTTTCGAATGTTTGGAATGTTGGAATGGCAGAATGTCCCTACAATTTTCTGCTGATTTATTTTTCTACAATTTTATTGGTAGCCTTTCCTCTACTTAGTGCATTGGAGACTAACACATGGCAGTGAACTACAGTGTTTTTTAATATTGTATCAAGTAGTTTTTAAAATATTTTGAATGTTAGAAAGGAAAAATGTCCCTACAATTTCTGCTGATCTTTTTTTCTTCCAAGTTTATTGGTGGCCTTTCCCCTTGTTCCTTGAAGTGATCTTTAATCCACAGAATGCATTACTTTTAATACGGTACACAGTAGGATAGACCCTAGGGTCTAGTCTCACCACCATCAAACTGACTACTGACCAGCGAATCTTGGCGTTTTGGGGCAAGTTTCTTGAAACAGTCATAGGTCTACATTCGTGCACATTCCATAGAAAAGCATGTTCATTCTAAAACACACCATCCAATAGGATGTCCAAGAAGTTAAAGGCCCACTGTACTTCTTGTAGCTACTTGCTCCCTCTATATAGAAAACAAGCTGTGTTGATGAGGTAGCCACCTGCCAGTGACCTTCCTGGGTGGTCTAACCCCACCTAGCCAAACTAGTACAGATGGCCTTTAAGACTTAGGACTGTTTTGAGAAACGGCCCCCTGGTGGACAGTACATGTTAAATAATTGTCTATTGTCAGACTGCTGGATGTCATTGGTGTACAAGGTACACTGTACATGTAGCTGAGATACAGGTATTAGAGAAGACGTGATCATCTAGGCATTACCAAGACTCTATCTCTCAGCAACCATCAATTAGACTGCACTCCCCCTCACATGCTCATTCATACGTAGTAGATTATACTAAGGGTGCGTTCAAGCAAGTTTTTGAAGCTAGAATCACAAATCAAAACACAGTTACTGCGGGAGAGCGTGCAAGCGAATTTTCATCAACGCTGATTCTCGCTCATTTCAAGCCCAGCCACTGCCATCTTCGCCGCGTGCTTTCTGTCTTTGTTTACGGTTGACTGTCGGTCAAACCGGAACAGGCTATGATAATGACGTCATAGAATCATGATTGAGATCTCTGTTCGTTCAAGCGATTTTAGCGATCGTGATTCTGCAGAATCATGATACAAAACGCATCTTTTTCAGCGTTTCATGTTGGTGTTTTTAAAAACATTTTTTTTTATGACCAACAAAAAATCGCTTGATCACAACCATGTTTTAAACTAAACGTATTTGAAAACTGATTCTAGGGTGAAAAAGTGTTGATTGAACACACCATCAATCAGTGTAAGATGTGGTTTCCATGCCAGGTTTATGGCTTGTGGCGTGGCGGGGTAGTCTTTAATAGTACCGGATACATCTGAAGCCCCTGTCACAAATGATGCAGTGAGCCACCTTCAAAAACCAGATTAACAAAATCTCACATTTGTTTGCGTGTGAATCTAAAGTAAAAGAATCTCACCAAATCATTCTGATTGCCATCAGAATCTCACTTTTTACAACATGTGAATGCCCCTAGTTGAAAATGTGTGTGAGATTTTTACGATTTTCAATGTCTGTGAAACATCTTTATAGAACACCTGCACCCATGTAAATATGATAATACTACTGGATTCTTGTAGTGTTTTTTGCAGGCACATTACCACTCCTGGCACTATGATTATAATATTATTAACCGGACTGTAGCACATTTTTTAAAAAGGACAGGAGCACAAGGTAAAAATTGATGTTAAAGGCATCGTTTAACAATGGGGCAATTCCACGGTAACGGAAGGACACTCAGACAAGATTTTTGAACTTCAGGTTCATACTAAAAGAACTGTTTTATTAGTATGTATTAAACTATGGGGAACAAAATGTGTTTCAGTCAAGTGAAAAGCTTCATCAACTTCACAAAGTTTGGATAAACACTAATTAACTGGAAAAACCATGTCCATTTTTATGTCCTTCCGTTACCGAGATAATTAATATGCACATTCTTAAACTACTTAACTATAATGACAATTTTTTGGGGGAGAATTAAAGGCACTTATATAGGTATTATATCTGTACTGTTTCACATCTTATACTAATAAAAACAGTTCTTTTAGTATGAACCTGAAGTTCAAAAATCTTGTCTGAGTGTCCTTCCGTTACCGTGGAATTGCCCAATGGTAAATCTACGATTCATGGCCCTACATGTTATACATGTAAGTGTCTGTGATATATGGTGTACATATTGAACCCCTAAACAAAATTGTGCTTAAAACGATCATGAAGTGCCTCAAAAAAGTAAAAATCTTTGAGTGACCAGTTTTACCATACCCTACTCATTTTCCCCAATAGACTGTAGTGTTTATAATGAAAACCGTTAGGAAACCAACAAATTTGATTTAGATTTTCAATCATAAATATCTTGATAGTCAGACAGGCGATAAGCTTGTAAAAGTCATGGGGTTCCTGACTGACCTAAAGGTTTATAATTATCATTCCAGCATGAGCTACAGTATGTAAATCCAGGATTTTGTTTCAGAATCTGAGACAAAGTTACCCAATCCCTTTAAGAATTTGTTTTAATTTGTTGAAAAGGATACAATTTCTTTTATGCAAGGTGCCTACTCTCATACACTCCATAAGCTACATTGTAAGATTTGTCTACTGTATCCCATTCTCTATCACCCACTCTTGCTCTCATCACCTTTTTTTTTCTTCACACCATGTAGAGTAGATGTCCCTGACCTCACTCGCTCATAGTCATACATTGCACAATGTCACAGGTTAAAGCCATGTAGAAGGAACTGTGGCTGTTGCTGCGGTTGGCAAAAAGACCATTTCATAAACAGAAAAATCCTGGTCAGTCAGTGAAATATTTCCTTCCTTCCTTGAGTTGATACAGTTACACCCGCTCTTCCTTCTAGTATACATCGAAGGGGTCAGTGACACAAAGACGTAACTCCATTTTGGCCATTTTGAGAAAAGTGGTTTATGTGTCACTGAGCACTTGGGCCTTATTAGGAGTTAAGTCTATATCGTCGTCGGTGGGGTGACAAAACCTTGTATCTCAAAAATCATGAATTTTCAGGAGAGCGAAAAAACTTTCCTGTCTCAACAAATATAGTGCTGTGACACCGTCCTTTCTTTTTAAAACTGGAATATTTATACAATTTTTAATGTCATTGTTGAAATACAGTAAAATATTTGTTTTTATATTTGAAAGTGAGTTACGAGGTTTTTGCGTTCATCTACATTGAGATGCAAGTTTTTAGTTTTCATTCAATTTGAGATACGAGTTCTTACTTTCAACTCTGAATGAGTTACGAGGATTTGGTTGAATAAGTTACGAGGATTTGAATACACTAACATCGATACTGTTAGGCCGTGTGTGAGTTACGAGGAAAAGGAATTACGTATCTTATGTTACGAGATTTTGTCAGTGCAGCTTCAAAGGGGGTTAAATTTACGAGGTTTAGTTTAAGGGTGTTTGTGTGGGATTTGTGAAAAAACCGAGGAGGCGTTCCATGGACTTATCAGGTGGTGTCGTAGGCCATTAGGTACAAAATTATGCAAAAAAAATCTAAATCTAAAAAAATTGAGATACAAGGTTTTGTCACCCCACGGACGATATTTCACTAGCCATTGACTTCAATGTGGTGTTGGGTGGAGTTGAGTCTTTGTGTTTCCTGGAAAGCCCACATTTTTCTGAACATTTTGATATCAAATACTTTTTGGGCAAAATATGGATTTACGTCTTTGTTACACTGAACCCTCGACACGTAGTTTTCTTTTCCACCTGTACCACGAGCTTCCACTATTGGAAAGGTAGGCCTACGCATGTCTAGCCCTTTCTGGACGGATTTGTTTTTAGGGCTATTTGATCATGTAACGTTAATCATATGGGCAACAATTATGATTTACTTTTGTTGGTATATTGTTGAACTAAACAGTGTCTTTGAAAACAATATAATGTACATGTCAGGCCTGATAAAAACCTGATTTAAATCGGTTTCCCAATTTTTCCTGATTTTTTTTTTCTTCCCGATTTTATCCAGATTTCCCCCTTATTTTCTCTATTCTTCCCTCTTTTCCCTATTATCTCCCAATTTTTCTTACTCAAAGGGGGGGGGGGTGTTGTTAGATGCCATTTCCCCCCCCCGGATCCTCTTTTCTTTTTTTTTAGTACTCACTATCACCCCTGACATGTACCCAAGTAGTACAGAATGTTGTCAAAAATGTGAAAATATGACTGATGATTACAACATGGATATGAATTTGAAGGCCAGCTAGAGGTGTAATACCCCCCCCCCCCTTTCATAAATCCTCTTAATGATTGAAAGAGTACAATATTATTATCCATGGGTTCAAAATTGACAAACCATTTCCTTTGAACTTTTGTCCAAATGTGACATTACCCAACGGAACAAAGCAAATCAGAATAAAGAAAAGTGCATTTGAACATATGGATGAAAGCAAATGTAATTTCCATCCCCTACATATGTTTGTGTGTTGTCTTCATGTGACACTTCCGTCCTCATTTGAACACATTTCCTTTCGCACATCTGGGTACATGTAGCTAGTGCTGACTGCAAGGTCTAGAATTGAAACATATCATGTTTCATTGGTAAAAAGGGATGTTACCTTTCCCTCTTTTCCTTTCATTGTGAAACGGTGAATGTACTTTGTCGTTTCATGTGAAAGCAAATTTTCTCAAGGTAGACAGATTGTTTTTTACCAGTATCACATTAACGACAAGGAAAGACTATTGTCACAACTCACAAATATTGTGCAAAGTCTCCTTGAGCCTTTCTTTACTAATGAGAGTGTACAATATTACTCATCAAAAACATAAATTTGCCTGTTTCACTTTACATTCATATCATCATTTAATTTTGATCATTGACAAATGTAACCTATGTCTAGTATGTCAACAGTGAAACATACTGGCATGAAAGAGAAAACAAAAAAAAATTGAGGCCAAAACAAACAAAAAAGATTTTGTTGTAACAGTGATCTGTATAGTAAAACAAACAAGCTTTCACAGTAATTTGGTTTGTGTTGGTTTTATTTCTGTTTGCTTTTTACTATTTGTTTGCTTGATTCATTTATGCATTTATGTTTGTTGATCTGCCGTTATTGTCATGGAAAATTACTGAACCTTTTGAATGTACTACACCAAACCCAGAACTTGAACTCCCTTATTGTATGATGCATATCACTGTTGGAGACTTTAAGAGAATCAGTCTTGACCCTACCCTGCACATGGTACATTCTAATGAGGGAGATAACTATGTACATGTACATGTAACAGAAGGGATTTGATACATGTTTACAGTTCCTACATGTATACATGTACTTTTCAAACACCATACAATGTAGCACCTAAATGAAACTGCATACATATACGTTCTTCATCAATCCTTGAGCATTTGATAGACCTTTATTTAAGGGAAATCCAACCCTTGTAATAAGTTCATTTGTATTAAAGTAGACAAATAAGTTAAACAGAATGGAGAAAGTTTGAAATAAATCAGATGAATAATAAGAAAGTTATGAATGTTCAAAACATGACATCACTATCTATGCAAATTGCAAATTGGCAGTTTGGTCTATGACTCTGTATGTGGATTGTTACATAGTTGCAATTAACCCTCCAGTTTGTTGTGTACAGAAATAATTAATTTTTGCTATTCTCGTACATGCCTTCTCCCTTGGGGCACTACTCAAATATAGTATGGATAGCCATTATTACAGGCTCTCTATTTAGAAGACCCTCCTTATCATACACCATGTGTATAATGATTACAATTTCAAAAAATCATAATTTTTTAAGATTTTATTCAAACTTCCCAGTCTCCTTGTCTGCCTCTGCTGTTGTTGTTTTAGTTTTTATTGGCATGTATCATTCATGTATGAGTACTAAGGCGTAAACATTTATAAATGAATGATAAAATGAGAAAGTTATGAACTTTTGAAAATGCTGCTTTTTTTTTTGGAGTACCGGTAGTTGTCTGTCAAGGTAGGGTGTCCCTTTAACCCTCTACTGGAATGAAGCTGAAATGGAGATGTATTATCAACAGACTGACAGGAACTTTAAATTTGGCTTTTGGCCGAGCGAGATTGGCTCAAGTTGTGCAAAGTACAGCATAACTTGTGCTCTACTTTGTTTGTAACTGCCAGTGATTCTAATGCCTAGGTCACAAGTACCCCCCCCCCCCCCCCCACTTAGTGTTATGTAGGGTACTTGTATGCATGTTCCCTCCCTTTGAAAACAACCCCCTTAGTCCGGTGTGTAAAGTCAATACGGGCCGATTTTTTTTTTTTTTAGTGTGTGTGTTATGAGCCGGACTTTGTTGCGTGAAAAGTACCCCTTTACCAGACATTTTTGGAACATAAATGCGGTTCCTCCGTTCCCGGAGTGGGGGGGCCGGGACCCTTCCGATTTTCATTTCTATGGCATGTGTGATCACATTCTACGGTGCCCCTGGGCCCTGCCAGGGTCATCAAGGCGCCCGGCATGGTGCTGTGCGGTGCACTGAACTCCGTGTCCTCTAACATCCGAGCCTCCTGTATTTAAAGCTGCGTTGTGCATTGAGAATTGACAGAAAATTGTAAGGAGTCCGTCCGGAGCCCACAAGGGACACGTACAGGCTTTCTATATGGCCTAACGGTCAGATGAAAACGCTGGGAGAATTGGGAGCAGCCAACTCAGCACCAAAGGTGCCTGTGCATGCACATACAGCTGGTGAAAACTGTCCGGTCCCGGGGCCCGGCACAGCCCGAAAATTCCCAAAATGTCTGTTTTTACCCTGGAGTGCATATTTGAAAGCTCCATTATACATTAGGACACTCATTAATCGGGCTACAATTACAAATATATAAGGATTTGAGATGAGAAGCCTGAGAAGGCATCAATAAAGTGAGCGCAATTCAGATATCTTGGGGTTCTTACAAACTTTACTTGCAAGCAAGCTAAACACACCATTACAGAATGAGGAATATATACTTAAGAAATATTTTTATTTGGTGCATGCTTACATTTTTTGTATTTTACGTTTCAAATTTTATTTTAATGGGTGTCTGGAACTGTTATACAAGATTTTGTTATCTTACTAATAGTATACTAGTACTAGACCAAAAACTTCAGTCTCTCTAATCGTCGGTTGTTCCACTGAGACTACGTCTGGCTCTACTAGACCTCCGATTATGACAACAAATGTCAGTTTTATTAAAGAAATGACCCAAATCAGATGGTTATTTCTGTCTATACTAGTACTAGACCAATGAGTATTGGAAAGAAGCCATAGATATAGCCGATCAATTAACAGATAAGAACACGTTTGAATTATACAAAGTAAATTTTGGATCAAATGATTATTTCTTGAAATTCTAGTATAAATGCATTTCTGATAGTCGAACATCTCACCGGCAGAAAGTTGGCCGTGTGTTCCCGTTCGTAAAGAGAGGTCCGCTATTAAAAGCTAAGAAATGCCGGTCAAGTAAAAAGAAAAGACGACAACAAATATACATGAAACCCTTAATGAATGTTGTCATATACTTACGATTTTCAGCTGTGTTTTATTTTATTCTTAGCTTCAAGCGATTATTTCGTTGATCGTTTGGAATAAGCAATGAACCAATAAAACTCGAGTCTTTCAACCGCCGTAGATCTACAGCAACTCATTCCAGTATCGCCCTTGTGTACAGTCGCGCGGTGTCGCCTCCGCTCCGGCTTCGCTGCAGCTAGCTCGCATGAGCCGTTGAGAGTGACGTTTGGCGACACACACCACCGATTCGTGAAAACCGGAAGTGGTGTGTGGGGGGCTTTGTTTATTGGACATTCTATTGCGGCGTAGGGAAGATTATATCGGATAAACGGGATAACTCTTTAAACAAAAATAGAACTTCGTTGTAAAATGAATTAGGAAAAGCCGATCAAATTATGCCAGATTTATGTTTATCTTTCTTTCTGAGGAGATAAATAGCGCGCATTTGAATGGTTGATAATCAGGACGTGAATGGTGACATTCCCTCTCCAAAATGCCATGGTACAATCGATGACTCCCGATATTTTCCAGGAAGACCATTTTAATGGGAACGTTCTACCCAATTTGACTTCTAGATGAACCCTAAGCAATATATCATGTCGGAATGGCGAATATATAGTTATCTCTTATCACTACATAAAGCAAGAAGTTTTAGATGTCAGAGCAGGGTATTCTTTTCAATTGCGGTCATTATTATTAAAAGAGAGAAGCAATTTACATTTTGTTCCTTATATGTTTTCTCTGGAAAAAAAAAAATATATAGATCTAGACAGAAGCGGGTCCAGCCGGCGGCAGGGGAGGGGGCCCACATATTATGTTTGCCCCCGAAAATTTGAAAAGGGGGGGGGGGGGGAAGGGGGGGTAGTGAGCACATCTTTTTTCGTGCCCTCGAAAAATTAAAAAATCGCAACCCCCCCCCCCTGAGCACCAGGGGAGGGGGCCCGTCTCCAAATAAAGGTAAAATTAACCTGTTTTTACCTTCTTTTTTTTCCCCAGGGGAGGGCCTCGGGCTCCCCCCCCCCCCTCTGCCACTGATTTAAGAACTTCTTGTTATTGTCTTTTTATGTGACAAGAACATTAGCTCCCCATTTGAGGAGATACAATTCTCCCATGTCTGCATAATCCTGCATGCTTAATTTTTTTGTGTATACAATTTCTTATTCTTTGAAGATTAAAAAAAAAAATTCTATACAGCCTTGAAGCTGATATTAAACCATCTTTTATTTTCCTCTCCCTTTTTCCTCTTGTGTTAAAGGTTTCTCCTCGACCCCATCGAACCGAAAACCAGTGTCACGTTACGCCTCTACACCATCACAAAATACTTCCCAGTCACCATCAACAGCGCCCTCACAGGCCACGGTGAAGACAGATCCCGAAGCGGAGTTTGATGAGATGGATATATCCTTCGAGGAGGCAGAGGCTCTAGAAAAGGCTCTCCAAGAAGCAACTACTGCTTGATAAAGAATTGGCTGCCGGCATCACCTTGTGTTTCATATTTCTTTACTTTTTATAATTTCATAATATAGTGTTTCTTTTCTTTTTTTCTTTGCTAAAAACCAGAAACTTTTGCAACATCAAAGAATTGTCGTTTGCAAGGATGACCAATAGACCATTTTCATAATTAACCAAATTTATGCCTCAATACAAATTATTTCATTGACATGACAGTTACGAATAATTGTATTTCAATAGTCAGAATGTAAATAGCATATCTTACGTGTTGTTAAGTAGGGCAAGCCATACTTTTCTTTTTGTTTGTTTTGTTGTCCTTCCTAGCAATAACTAATGTGTGCAATTTGAATTCTGACTATATATTGCAATATATTTATTTGTAACAGGTGAATGAAATAATTTGGTTACATTACGAAAATGCCCATTTCACAGCAAGAAACTCTTACACTGAAAACATAAAAAGTACGGTAGTGTTGTGTAAAAATGTCCATGGCATGAAACTTTTGTTAATCTGAAGCAAAAATAATAAACGAAAATATTTCTGGTTTAATGGTAGTATGGTACACATTTTTTGTGGATCAACATATAAGAAAATACTTACGGTATTCAAGTATCCTTTGACCATTTTTTTATACCCATAAGTATAGAAATTTTCAGGATGATTATATTCACTTAGTCTTTAGATGCATGACGAATAGTAGTTGCTGGTATTCAAATTATGTTTATGTACCAGTAACATGAAATCATTGAATTGTTGTTAATCTATTCCCTATGTGGGGGAAAAGAGTGGTTCATGTATAAAGCCTTATAGGGAACAGGGGGTGTTAAAATCGATCTTAAAATTGATCTTAAAATCGATCGGATTGATGTTTAGTTGATGAAGCACCCCCCAGGAACATTCAATAGTCAGCAGGTTTACTGATGTGTACTACTATTAAACATTTCCAATAAAACTCCTATCCAACAAACTCCATTTTCACCTGTACGAGTTTTAAAATCTGCTCAACAATTGTTTTGTAAAGAATAAAATACATGCACTATGAAAATAATTAAAAGTTTGGAGAATTAAACTGTTGAAGCTATTCTGAATCCATGTGGTTATAGTCTTATAACAACATCTATTCATTTAAAAACCAGCAACAGGTATATCATTGTGAAACTTGATGAAAAGCAGACAGCACATGTATCTAGAAGGTTACTTGAACATAAAAGACGATTAAATGTGATGTAACTTTTTATGGATTCTGCTTATTTCCAGAATTCAAGATTACATGTGTTACATATGAAGATGTATATAAAAAGAGCCGGTGACCAAAAGATTGTATTTCTTATGATGAGAATACATTTGTAAGATATTTTCTAGCTTACACCAAAATAATATCCCTGATATAAAAATTCAGATCAAACTGTCAGACAGCATGTGTAAATATAGTACATCTGTACAGCTACAATGATCAAGGGGGAGATTCTAGAGTTTTGTAATCTCTTAAATCTACCAGTAAACTTTCCCCCGCCCCCCCCCCCCCCAAAGAAATAACTTAGTTATTATGAAATTCTTTCCCATTAATCTACAAAATTCACCACCAAAGAATATGAGAGAGGTACATGTATATTAAAAGCACTACCAGGGTATATGTTTTTAGCATAATGTTCAGTTTCTCAGCACAACATGGACATCACCAATTTCTTGATATGTGATGTACTGTGTGAGGTCATTAATATCAAGTGTGTTTTAATTCATGGATTCTGCCTTCCCACTTGTGTGTGGTGATGAAGTATTTAATTCACCTGCTATTATCTTTTGTACTACAATTGTACTGAATATTGTACATCAATACAATAGGCAGGATAAGTATTATCTCTCAGCATACCTATACTTATTCTTTGAGGTGACTGGTTTTCTTTAAGCTGCCTCACAATCTGCCGAGGCTTGATAACTTTGTATGTTAACACGTGTAAATTCATCATATATGACACATGTAATCAATAATGTAATGACATAATAAAGATGAAAAATGATAACCCTCTATAAGCTCACTCAAAGTGAAGTGCTCTCATTAACTGTGTCCTGCTTTATTCTGCATATCATGAATAGTATTTCAACCAGCAAGTAAAAAAAAAACATTAACTACATGAAGGTTTCTATTTTGAGTGCCTCTTTAAGGAAGTTATGGGTCAAATTAGTATAGCCTCTGTGCCACATACTAAATGAACATATTAGTATACAAATAATGAATGGTTATGAGTTCAATAGTGCAATTCATGAGTTGAAAGATTAACATTCTATTCAACGAGGCGTCAGCCGAGTTGAATAGAATTAACGTTAAAGTCACTGAGTAGTCGGCTCTCATGGGGAATTCGACACCGTTCGGGTGTTTACCCAATAACAGGTGTTGTCAATCACCAGGGTTAGCCTTGAGTTTTATGACCATTGGACCTTATGTAATGCTTTGATTTGCCCGAAGACTCTCGAGCTCTCCGAGAGATTAGGGAGTAATTCTTGACTGGACTATGGGTTTGCTGTGTGCAAATTTGTACCCCCATTAATGGTATTTCCACCAAGTCTGGTGTCGGCGAATTATGGCCTTCTGCACATGGAAACTGGCGATCCACTCCCTTTAATCTTTCAACGAATGAACATATTTGCACTATTAAACGAATGAAAAACATTCATTATATGTTTTATACAACATCGAAGAAGACCTAATAGAACGTTAATCAACAAATTATGCTTTACTCGTTATAAAGATAAATTAAAGTTTGAGTCGAGCCTTCTCGATTACATGCAGATTGCCTTCGCGTCAGATACACGCAGGGATACGCGCACATGCAGCAGAGAGGTACGCAGTCTGCATATAGCCAAAAATGCACGGCGCATATAACCAAAAATGCACGACCGTGCAATATACCATCTATTGAATATCATGTGACCAACAATCGTCCAATCAAATGACAAGGATCCACGTAGGTGTTGTATAATATAGGATAAGGTTGATAATGAAAACTGTTTAGGAATGGAGTATCATGAAGGTAATGTCACATGTCTTTGAAGATGTCATAAGACGTGTATAGAGGGAGCTATATAGCTCTAGCCTGCTTTCAGACTTTTATGGTTGTTATTTCTCAGGACTTCAAAAATTATTATGTAGTTTAAGCTATTGGTATGTAATGGGGAAATAATACAACACTATACAAAATATATCAATATTTGATTTCAGTAAATATATATTTTACTGTCCATCTTGGACAATTACCGTAATATAGAATGAACAAGAAATTCAATAATTAAGACTTGCACCATGAATGCTAAAAACTAAGGAGATTTGACTTTTCACTTTTACATACTCCTAAAGCATGAATTGATAAACATAAGACTTTGAGAGATGAAAATGTTAGGAAATGCTGTTATATATTATACATGTGCTTTTTTCTTTTTTTTACATGTGGTGGTGCAATGAGCCATCGTGAATTTTAAAGCAACTTGCATGTTTATGGACTACACTCTACAGTAAATATTGCAGTACGTTGAAATGTTGACGATAATTCCAAGCCTTAACAAAATACTACCGTTAAATACAATTGGCAATATATGTACGGTACATGTATTTTTCTATTGATCTGGTCTCTGATTTGTTCACTAGCGAAGTGAAATGATTTCATATTCAAATAAAACTTGTTCCCTAAATAGCTTTGTAATTGGCAAACGTCAATTATCAATATTTACTCTTGCCGCGCATCGACAAACGTGGAATGTTGGATAAACACTTCCGTGACTTGAGGTAAAAAAAAAAACCATGGTTACCATGGTCTTTTTGTCCAAATTACCATCCACCATGGTATTAAACAAAGATAAACATTTCATTGTTTGATACCATGGTTACCATGGTGGATGGTAATTTGGACAAAAAGACCATGGTAACCATGGTTCTTTTTTTAAGAGGGAAATTGGTAAAGGCATACATAGAGCCATTTCCAGTTCCTGTATCCAAGCATCATCATCCACGCTAATCAGTTGGTGATGCATCAAGGGACATGGTTGTCAGCACACTCAGGACATTATGATTGTGAGCAACAGAGGGCAGTATACCTTAATCTGAATAGTGTCAGTAGAATACCCTGCCTTTAAGTCTAACTAAAATATAATTCCTAAATTCACAGCACTGATACATGACCTCAGTTATCAAAGCTGAGTTAACAGTAAAATTTAACCAAATAAAATAAAATGAGTTTGCGTCTTTCAGCTCAACACACAATTCATATGTATTTGTATTTGTATAGCCAACATTTAATGTGTACCGTATGCATAATATAACTTTTATAACAATTTGTTTACATGCTTAAAGGAATCAATTATCAAAGTAGGCATTTCACTTTATTTCATGAACAATTTTACTGAATTCATAACCTTGCTTCGCACAAGTATACCGTAACTGATTTTGACGTAACGTGAAGCTGACTATAAGGGCGACAGTGATGTTTTCTATTGTGGATTAATATTAGTTACTGCAGCACAAGACTTCAACTGAGTAACACCTACCTACTTTGTTCTGTGTTGGATTGGACCCAAGTACTAACTAAACATACACTATGAACATGACAGACAAAGAAAGCGGACAAAATATACAGTTGCTCATTCTACCCTCAACAATTGCTGTGGTAGACAAACGAACATCCCTTCACTGCTATTATGTAAAAATGTGTAGAACAGGTGTCACATACATATTCACCTGTTCTACACATTTTTTACATAATAGCAGTGAAGGGATGTTCCTTTGTCTACCCCAGCAATTGAGGGTAGAATGAGGAACTGTATATTTTGTCCACTTTCTTTGTTCGTTATGTTCATAGTGATAGCTCCTACAACTGGTGGCAACGGTGGGATGCAAACCCATGCCATCGAAATGCAGCCCCTACTGGTGCTCAAAGCTCAGGGAGGGTGGTTCTTCATTCTCATTCGGACAAAAGTATCTTATACGATTTGATAAGATATACATAGGCCAGTATATATATGAAGAGTTTCATTCCAAAAGGAGCTAAATCCATGTTTGTAACTTCGGAGAAAAAAGCCATTGTTTACCAGATTTTGTACAGGCGTCTATGGAAAAGTGATATTAGAAATTGATTTTTTTTCATAATTGCTCCAAAAATTTAAGTAAATAATTTTGTTCAAAGACGGGTACTATAATGAACAATGTTCTGATATCAATAACTCCATTTTCATCAAAAGTGGATTTAGCTCCTTTTGGAATTAAGCTCTTCATATATGAAAGATAGAATAAATTTGTTAATTCAATTTACAACATGTACAAAACAAAAGAAAGTGGCAACAAAACTAAGCTTTAGGAAGCATTGTTGATTGGAACAGGCGATGTTGACAGAGGTTGTATGAGATATTTACACCTGCAACAATCAAATTAAGTCTTAGAGTATCTGTTCACTGTACAGTATTCATCAGATATAGGTGGTGCTTATTATCAATGCTGACCTGTTATTGACCTTTTTGGGGGGGTCTAGACCTAAATTTTGGGCGCCCACGTGTCCCCCATCATTGTCGAGCCCTGCAATAACACATAGGGATACTAACATGTTAGAATGATACTAAAAATGCACGCCTGTATAATAATATACCTCCGCCTTCACCAGAATATAGTGATACAAAGAACTTATAGTTGCAAATTTGATTTGTTATTTCAAGCTGCCGCTTGTAATTAGCTGCACGATAGTATGTCATTATCTGTACATGTATATATTGAATTTAATTCCCTCCACATCATGATTATAGATCCTACTACAACTTATGGAAAGTTCTCCAATGTTATTCTAAATAAATAATATATATTTGTGGCTACATTCCTATAGACAAAAAGTGAGAAAAAGAAAATCAGACATTTACTATTAACATTGCAAACATTCTCAGCAGTACGATTATTGAACATGAACGGCTGACATCCCAATACCCTTTGTACAGACCACATGTCTTTGTACAATGTACCACTGCATGCACGTGAAATCGCATTAGCAAGATCGTTGTGTTGATGGAAACGACAACTTCGACAAGTCTGTATTTTATAATATCTTGTACTCCATTTTTCACAGAGGCGTGATGTCTCAGTGGTAGAGCAGTGTTCTCGTAACCTAGAAATCCTAGGTTCAAAACCAAGTCAATGCGCTAGTGCCCTTCGATAAGGATTTAATCCTCATTACCAAGGCCCTTGGAGAGGACTTAAAACCGTTGGTCCCCTGGTTGCGTACTTACAAGTAAAGGCATGCTTTAATAGCAGTCAGGTAAACAAACAGACCAACCAACCAACTAAACCAATAATAGTAATATCAATAATTTTCATGACATCCGGTCTTAAGTTTTAAAGACTATCACATCCTATCTCCAAAAATTCTCCTTATTGAAAGCAAATCACTATGGTCTCAAAGATTACAATTATCTTACCTACCGGTATTTCTTTTCTTGGCGCATATAGAGACAGTGCCACAAATTACTGTGTAAGTCCAAGCTATTTTGTCCTTTATGTTAGTAATTTTATCTTATTTAGTATACATGTATGATACGATCATTATATTAGGTAGTAGCAATTCTCAGAGCTTAGTCGCACATAGTATGAAGTGAAATGTCCATTTATGTGCAGAACTACATAATATTTGGTATCGGAATAGGACATCAAATAACCAAATACATACCGGTATGTACTTTGAAATTACCCTACTAAATAAATATCTGATAAATGTGGAACATAACTAGTATTGGAACATAGAGGGAGGCTAAGCTTAAGGTAGTTTACATGAGTAGACAAATATGTAATCAGTACTCTCAATCTCTTCACATACATGCAGTTGGTAAAGACAATTTTTGACCTACAATGTACAAGAAATACAAGTCATGTAGCATAGCTCGTTGGTTTAGAGATGGTTGTGACAGCGATAGCTATCTCTGAGGGGTCCGTCATTCCATGGAGCTCCAAATAGTTCCTTCCTATAGACATTGTACCTGGGAGGGAACTCCAGGATTTAACCTGCAAATGCACCTGCATACATGTACATGATATGCATGTCACAGCTATCTCTCTCAAAATGCTATGACAAGTACCTTAGGGTGATGTGCTCTCACAGCTCTCATTACTTGCCCGTAGAGATGTAATGATTTTTTTTTCCATTTTGGATTGCGACTATCACATGAAATGACATCCCCAAAGTGATTCCACAAGAATTAGCACATTATTTAACCTAGCTTTTGCTCCAGCACAAAATAATTTGTTTAGACTGGTCTGCTTTTTCTACATGTAGCATCAATATATATGTAATTCATATAGATCATTTGTTCAGAGCCAAAGGGGGATTTCCCTATGTTAAAGTCAATGGGTGGTATTCTTGAAAGCAGACTAACTTTAGTCCATGGTTTAATCCACCGACTAAGTATGGAATGCCAAGTGTCCATATGAATATATTTCAAATAATTTGATATGTCCCTAAATAACTATGATAACATAATTATATCATAGTTATATTGTTGTATATTAATTATGTAATTACATTTTATTTTAATTTAGTGACAGATTAAATTATTCAAAAACATATTCATATGGACACTTGGTATTCCATACTTAGTCGGTGGATTAAACCATGGACTAAAGTTAGTCCGCTTTCGAGAATACCACCTAATGGGTTAATGCCGTCCTGGCTCTAAGCAGACGAGATGTCACTCATGAAAATCTTGGCAGAGTAATCTCGGGTTTCCAAATCGTCCAGATGATCATTGTCCATTGCTTGTGAAGTAAGCTTGACCACTCAAAACACTTTGCAAGATTTCCTTTGGTCACTCCCAGCTCTCCCAATCCTCGTCTAAATCATCATCACCCATTGCTCCCGAGGAAAGCTTGACCGAAGCGTTCTTGAGGTCTTCCTCCGTCACCTCGATGTCATCAAAGTCCTTCTCCCAGTCGTCACTTAGACTCGATTCTGTGAGGGAAGGGAATCCATTGAATATGCACATTAAAAGCAGAAATTCCAGGCAATGCATCTACATGTAAGCTCTAAATACAGGAAATATTTATACTGGCATGAAAGTTCCATTGGGCAAGGGATAGCAATGCATGCATACTTCTTCTTCTTCTTTTTCTTCCAATGAGTACAGTCCTCTCCGTAGAGTAAAGTTGTACTTTCTTATGTATACCAAACATTCTTACATGTACTCTGTTAAAAATGGCCTCACGTGACTATTGATATTGACTAGCAAACATCTGCTTGCGTGAGGCTATAATTACATGCAATGTCTGCTCCCTGGTCCCCTTCGCACAATACAAATGTCTGAATGGTTATAGCTGATAGCCGAGTTGTAAAAACATAAACCACAAGTACATCAATTTTTGGCACTATGATTTCTTTTCGTTTCTTATGTTCATGTATTTGTTCTGTCTTGTTTCACCTCATTAACTTTGAATTGTGACCGAACAGAAAATCACTTTTTGCAAATACTTGACCTCAGGTCAGTTCAAATCCCTAGCTGATTCACGAGAAATGAAGTAGCTATTTTGTGAGAGAAAAAAATGTCCATCAGTGTAACATGTCAAAGACATTAATAGCTTGCTGAAAGAAAAAACACTAAACAGTAATGATACATATTGAACTACTGTAATTGCTTGATTATGTGTAAAGAGATATACAATTTTCACCTCTATTGCTTGCTTCCGATGCCACTGGTGATGTCTGTTCCATAGCCTTTGTCGTCTCTGTCTTACTGTCATCCTCTTTATTCTCTGTCTGAATGGTCAATCCTTCAAGCCGGAGCTCATCAACTTTAACCTTCGACCTCTCTTCCTCCACTCCAACCGTCCTTTCCGTGTCTGCTGCGGTTGAGGGCGCTTCAGGTATTGATTCATCTGGAGTGGAAGACACTTGGTGTGTTTGGATGGGCGCAGCAGGTTCCGATTCCGTTTCAACGACAGGACTAGGACTAGATTCAAGTACACTTGTTTGGCTGGCTGGTTCGGGTTCTAGTCTACTCGGGTCCTGGTCCACTTTCGTTACACTGTCACATTCAGGTACAGGGTCCGTAGGTTTATCGTCTTCACATTTTTTTGATTTCCGTTTATCCGTAGGCGATGACGACAAATGAGATGGTTGTTGTTCGCTCGAGTCCGTTTCAGTGATCCTTGACATTGATGATTCTGTTGGTTGGTCCGTATGTGATTCCGTTTGGTGTTCAGGGGAGGAGGCCCCTGACGATTCCTTGTCGTTGTCTTCAGGTAGGACAACAAATCTCTCTACTCCAGATTGGTTCTTCGTGGCATCAGGGACAGTGTCCCAGGTATCATCTGCGAAACGGAATAATAATATGTTGTTCAAAATGTATTGGTCATTGCTGTAAATGCAACACTATTTTTGACACTTTGCCTTCCTACCCTGTCCTTCTTTTGTTCTGAGGCTTGTTTTTAAAGCATACCTAAGCGTACTACTACTATTCAAATAGTGAATAATGTGAATAAATGATTAAGTAAATGTAAACATGGTTCAACTTCCTGCCCTTAAATGTCCTTTTAAGAAATGCTATGCAAAAGCATCAACTGAACCTGAAGATTTAATACTAGAAATTAAACCCTACTATAAATTACAAACTTAGGATGAATGCTAAACAGTTAACTGAAAAAATCACACCCTTTTTTTAAAGTGTGTGAAAAATTGATTTGTCCCTATTCATTTTTCTTAGGAATGTGACATATTATTCAACATAGGCCCTAATTCAACCGGTCCATCTTCATTATTATTATTATTATCATTATTACAATTTGAGTGTTGTAATTTTGAAACTCACAAGCTCTTATAAATCTGGAACACTCAAGAAATTTAAGAAAGTTTCTGGTTTTGCAAATAAAACACAAACCTCAAATTTTAGTGTTGTGATTCATTAATTTTGCCACATGAAACTGCACAATTCTAGAATCTTTGTGAACTTCACCAAACGTCTGGTTTATAATAATTAAGTATACACCAGACCTTCGTCACCCCATCCGAGATCTTCCTCTTCAAATTTCTGTGACGATGTCATGTCCGCTCGTTCCTTCAGGGCTCTCCGCCGGTTTTCGTCCTCTCTCAGCTGCTGAACCCGGTAAAAGTATCGGCCCCAGAACTCAACATGAGATACAGCTGCCGGTACCTTGTTAGTTGAATAGAAAAATGAAATAATAATAATAAAAGCTAGTTCTTATAGAGCGCTTTTCAGGACGAAGGCCCTCTCAAAGCGCTTTACAGATTAAATATATTATTATCCCGGTCATCGGATTGAGGCTTAGCCGCACAGAATGTATGCACATTCTCCTCTCTCTGGGGAACATTCCTGTTAGACATCATTTTTACAAGCGCACACATATTAGCTTTTGCATCCTACTTGGTACCCATTTTACACCTGGGTGGAGAGTGGCAAATGTAGTTCAATGTCTTGCCAAAGGACATTAGTGCCGCAGTGGGACTTGAACCGCGGACATTGTGATCCACAGTCCTGTGACATATCCACTCGTCCACGACACCTCTACATGTATAACTCAACTAATTTACTCTTCTGATACATGTAAGCTGATAAATACCCATTTCACAAAAGTTGGCTCCTATTATATCCACTAAGATAATACGAATCAAAGAATTCTATTTGTGTTCACAAACTTTGAAGAGCCTGATGATACATGTAGGAGAACTAATATTACAAGTGTAATTACCCAATGAAATATGTTTTTTACAGTCCTTCCCATTTTGATGTAAAGTACTATACATTAATAGGCACTACCTATCCAATGTAACACCTTGTCCTATAGTCCTACTAGTTTGGTGTTGAGATCTTTTCACAAGATATAAATGTCAAACCCAATGTAACATCATGCAACAGAGCATCTACAATTTTCTTTAGAGTACTGTGAACTAGGTGCTAGTGTATTACACCTTGCGTCTCAGTTATTGACAGTAAAGTGTAGGGTACTCTAAAATAATGTAACACTTTGTCCTATAGTCCTACTAGTTTGGTGTTGAGAACTCTTCACTAGATAAAGGTCAAACCAAATGTAACAGCCTGTAACAGAGCATCTACAATTTTGATATATAGAGTACCGGTACAGTAAACTACATGCATGTGCTAGTATAACACCTTGTGTCTCAGTTATTGACAGTGAGGTGTAGAGTGGTAGAGTACTCTACAATATGTACTAATTAATCACCAAATTCAACACCTGTGTTACAGTTTGTTTACCTTTTCTGTGCACAGTAATTTACACTATGCACTATGTATCACATTACAGTCCAATTGCCAGTTTGGTATAGACTTCTCGACTCTACATGTACCTTGTCCTCGTTGCACAAAACTTACTATTGATAGTAACTTTGCCATCAATGGCAACTACCATGGAAACCTTGATTTTGATTGGTTGTTGAGCCCTGTTACCATGGTAGTTGCCATTGATGCCAAAGTTACCATCAATGGTATTAGTTTTATGCAACGGGCCCAGGAACACCAAATATAACACCTTATATAAAGTCCTTACCAGTTTGGTGTAGAGTCCAATTGCCAGTTTGGTATAGGCTACTAAATATACTCCCTGGAACAACAAATACAACACCTTATAAAAATTCCTTACCAGTTCGGTGTAGAGTCCAATTGCCAGTTTGGTATAGACTACTCGACACTACCTGGAACACCAAATACAACACCTTATAAAAAGTCCTTACCAGTTTGGTGTAGAGTCCAATTGCCAGTTTGGTATAGACTACTCGACACTAACTGGAACACCAAATATAACACCTTATACAAAGTCCTTACCAGTTTGGTGTAGAGAGCTCTCACATCAGTGTTCACTACCAACAGTTCTGATATCTCTCCCTTGAAGTTCTCCACATTAAAGGACTCCATCCATTCTTTGAACTCTGGAACACCGTCTGGATCACTGCAGTAGGTGGTAGGGTCTGTCTGCATTGCGTGAAGTCGTGCCTACAAAAGCAAAGGAAAATCCAGTCAATTCTCATTTGAATTGATACGTCACAAAACAAGCTTTCTATGAACCAGCCCAATCCCTTATTTTTTCCACTTTTTTTCAAAAATATTTCGATGAAAGAAACACTCTTTAAAAATGGGCTGTATTCATGATTTGCACGTATCCATCCCAGGGCATGCGTAAGGAACCTACAAAATACTATTATTGCCTTGGCTTTAGCCCAGCTGCCTTCATCATCATTTATTAAAGTCAGCATTTTCTCTCTTACGAGGTGTTACTGACACTTGCGCCGTAATAAGGCCAACAAAAACCGCCCGCTCAACATTTTTGGGCCGCTCGAATTTTTTTTTTAATCTAATTTTTTTTGGGGGAGCAATCTTAAATGCCAAACATACCATTTTATGCATTTGCAAGGATCAAAATGCGTCCTGTTGCCAGTTTGGTCTTTTCAGTACGCATTTATTAAACTTGCCATTTTTATTTTTCTATGTCAAAATGCCGTTCATTCAAATCAGGTTCTGAGCATTCTTAAACTCATTTTAAAGCCCATCTTTACTAGTTTACAGGAGGAATTAGACCACCCTGCAAGGTCACTGGACAGGTGGTTATCTCATAAAATCAGCTCTATAAGATAAAAAGGATCATGGGGACCAATGGGCACCGATTAGGCATTGTTTTCTATATAGAGAGAGCAAATAGCTACAAGTAGGACAGTGTGGCTTTAATGAAATGAAACGCTCTTTAAAAATGGGCTGTACATGCATTCATGATGTACACTTATCCATCCAAGGGCATGCGTAACGAACCTACAAAGCACTATTAGTACCTTGGCTTTAGCTTAGCTGCCCTCATCATTATCATCAGCAATTTCCCTCTTACGAGGGGTTACTGGCTTTCATGCCATGATGACAATCCCTCCATCAAATTTTTCTTGTCTTGAGCATCCTCATCATTTAGACAACCTTACTTCTTTCTTTTCATAAAAATTTCAGTCTTCCTTTCCCCCTTATGCCATCCCTTCCAGATCCCATGCTCTTTTCAAGGGTTTATGTTCTTAAGCCACTGAAAGTATTCAAGGAATAGCTTCCTTACAGGTACCCATAATCTCTACCTGCTTTCAGATGGGCAATGTTCAATTAGCGTGTCTTGCCGAAGGACTATCTATAGGGAGCTTTCGAATTGAACGACCGACTTCATCTACGACGTGAAATTTACTGACCGTGTCATGTCTCCACACAAGTCCCCCTCTTACAAAAATAAAAATTTCAATGTTGCGTATCGACGGTACAGCCTGTTCATATGACCATTGTGATCACGTGACCCACTCTTGAAAATGAATTATGCAGCTGAAGTTCTTGTTTTCACCACATCGTGAATTTACCCCGAATGCGGTCGTGGGATCTAGCTGACGACGCACACCTCAACTTGACACATGGCCGCATGCGCAGGTCTCAGCGCCAGTGCCAGAGGAGCCGTGATAGCTCAGTCGGTAGAGCAGTGGTCTTGTAATCCGGTGACCCAGGTTCGAAACCAAGACGATGTGCTAGTGCCCTTTGGTAAGGCATTAATCCTCATTACCAGGTCCCTCAGAGAGGACCTAAAGCCATCGGCCGTCTGTCTTTATTAGCAGTCAGGTAAAATAACCACCACCACCCCCCTCATATTGTTGTATATTGTTTCAAGCCGTACATCGCGTCAGTCGTGCAAGTTGAAGCTCTCTATTAGTGCCACATCCGAGACTTGAAAAGCAAACCACTTAAATAATCTACATACCCACAAGACATTGACAACTCTATTCTTATATCGTTCATATTCAATCAGCAATGTAAGTTTTTATTGACCCCCCCCCCCCTTGCTTTTAGGCTACATTTCACATTCAGTTTAGCCCAAGGGTAAATAAATGCCTGCTATTAAAAGAAGCCTGTCCGTACTTACTCTGGCTTTATCAAAGATGTGAGGATCCTTCCGGCCCATGGGAACATCATCGTCCCTTGAAGAGGCGTTACCTTCAGTTGGAGTGAGACTCTGAGAGAGACCCGTCAAGAGCTTGGAGAAACCCACCTTCATCCGAGCTGTTGTCGTCACGTCCTCGTTCTCTTCATCCTCTCCTTCCTGAACCTGGTGTATGTGTAAAATTGTACATTAAAGAGACTTGGTAACATTGTTCAGATGAGAGACAATGGTGCTAAGGTAGTGACTTCAATGCTAGATGTACAATTAAAGATAATCTGAAAGTTTGAGTGAAAACAGACCATTAACGATCAAAATTGGGAAAAACTGATCTGATCGATTCCTTAATCCTCCCAACTATATTAATTACAGTTTAATAACATTTTTGGTGAATGTAAATCGTCACAAAGCAATGATGGCTCTATACCAATTCCAGACATTTAAGTGTTGACAGATTTTTTAAAGCCTGTCTTATGTGTTATTTTCACGGGGAAAATGGTTGGGAGAATTGTGACGCCTTCAAAGAAAACGTAAATATCTTTGTTGTTTGATATTTTTTTCAAGATTTGTTTCACGTTAGAGGGTAGGGTAGAAGGAACATTTCATACAAAAATTACAGTCTTTTGAATAACCTTCAACAATGTTACCCAGTCACTTTAAGGCTTTTTCAGATATGGCACAGTAAACCCACGCCAAAAAAAGCCGCCTACGGTTTTTAAGCACTGCACTCGGTTATGTCACAAGGAGCCAGATAATAAACTCGACAATTCTTGTTCATCATTCAATTCAGAAATGTACTCAGCAATACAAATTTCTTGTATACCAGATTACCAGACTACATGAGCAAAATCCTGAAGCACACGCCAATAAAAACCATGAATAGTAAACATGTATTGTGCAGAAAAATTTAGTCAACAAACAGTAAAAACTCCATGTACTTTTAACTTACAAAGGTACCTGCATGTATATATTCTTTTTATCACAATGCCTAAAAACCTAAAAACCCTTAAAACCTACTTGATTCGCTATTATTTTTGTTTGTTCAATGTTATGTTAAGATTTGTGGTTATATTGTAATATTGCATATTATTGTAAGCGCTGTGATATATTGTAGGCCTACTATGAATAGCGTAGCTAAATGCCTAATAATAATAATAATAATAATAATGCTAATAATCTGCAAAAGCAGAGAGAGAGAGAGAGAGAGAGAGAGAGGGGGGGAGGAGACACACACACAAAGATACAGATAATGGGAGGGAAGCGGCAGACAGGCAGGCAGATAAAGGGGAGAGGAGGGGGGGGGGGGGGGGGTAAAATAATTGAAAATATAAATGAACCTTTAGCTGATCCCTGATGAGTGTAGCGGTTGATGCAGCTGCTTGGGCAGTGTCCCTCTGGATGGTAGTTCCGAATTCACCCAGATCCCTTCTCATTTGAACCCAAGCACTGCCGGACTATGGGAGGAAAAATATGAGTAATTGAGTATATTGTAAGTATATGAACCTACAGTATTGCTTAAAATAAAGTAGACACTCTCACATTGTGTCACTTCCATAGACTTGGTGTGACTAGATGGTAATGTAATGCCTGGCTGGAATGCTCCCCAGGGAGTGGAGATTGTTCACACAGAGTGTGTGCGGGCAAGCACTGAATCCAATGACCGGGGTAATAGTATATTTATAAAGCGCTTAAAGACATTTGTATTAAGCGCTAAATAAAAATTAAATATTATTATATTATTATGTGTCTACTTTACTTCAAGCAATACTGTAGATCTAGACATAACAAGATATTATGCTACCTTATCATACCTGTTGCATACAAAGTATGTAGAAGTCAAATGTACATGTATGCAGTGTTCTGCACAATGTCCTTGTCTGTGAACATGCATAACTGCACAATTTAACAAAAGAAACAACGAAGATCAACTTTTCATGTTTTACAGTGATAGACACTCGTGCCAAAATTTCAGTTATTAATGTAAATACGTGTTAAAAAGTAAAATCATGGAAATAAAAACCCCGCTTGAGGATAAGAGGAAATAAAAATGATTTGTTTTAGCACTAAATCTTTAACTTCAAGACAAGAATTTTCAATCGTATTCCCCTAATGTCTGATCTCATCTTTCTTAACCCCAGTCTTATCCTAAAGAATAAGTGTGTAGAAAATCTCATGCATCAAAATTTGAGTAAGACTAAGAACAATGTACAAATTTTCACAAAAAAGGTGGCAGTGCTGTCAATTTGACATTGCAAAAACTAAGGTTCACTCATTCACTGTACACACTGTTTGGGATTTTATTTTTAACCTATTTTGAGGATTGTGGATAAAATTACTTAGATAAGAAGACTCTTCTCATTGTTTTTTTTTACTTTTTTTCTCACAAGTACATGTATAACAAAAATAGTGTTGGCTGTGTGCTTTGTTATATCAAAATGGTGCAGTTCGCGTATGCAAAGACATCTAACGTTATAGATTCTATATTGTTCTTGCAAATTTTCCTCAATCTTTAATGAGATTTTTGTGCACAATTACTCTTCAGATTTAAACACCGTAAAGCACAAGAAGAATTATTGCAATCATACTTCATACTAGGCCTAGATCAAGGCCTCCTTATGATTGAATAAGTCACAGACTGTTGACCATGTTAACCCACTTGCGAGGCACGATTCTTCACAATTTCACATCGACAAAACATCATAAATATTGTCAATGAACACCGATGAATTTTGAAATGATGGACTTATCGGACTTAATCTTAAACTAAACTTCAGCAAACTGCTTCTCTGATACTACTGTTTTCACAATAATAGTAAGATATAAGGTAAATATCTACTTGGTCTAAATCTTAATGTCAAAATGATGACAACGACCCGGATGGTTCTTGGAAAGAAGGTGAGCCGATAAATATCTGTCTCCTTCTCTATTATTAACACAAGATGCAAGACGGATATTTATCGGCTCACCTTCTTTCCAAGAATCATCCGGGCCTGGATTTTACTTCCCCCCAGTATCTTTGCCTGCGACTCAGTTGAAACCTTCAAAACCAGACTCTGGGAAGCCATCCAAAGGGGTAATATTTATAATCATAGTCCCTCCAGCTCCCCACAATTACAACTGTAATGTGATGGGACTCAATTCTAAAATGTTCTAGAAGCAACAAACACTCTCTCTCGAACGATAACGTTATTATTGGTCATCTATATATCCCTTTTGAGGATCAGGACCAGGATCAGAACAGAATCAGAATCAGAAATTGTCATTTGGTCATTGTTATTGCTACCTTTTCCTGCACAGTTTTCAACAGTCCACCCATGCCCCACCAATTCCCTCCAGCTTCGCCATCGCCTTCCTCCTTCTTGGCGTTGCTGCAAAGAACAAAACAGAACAAAATTTCAGTCAATTCATTGAGCAATTATTTCACTAAAACACACATTAATACCTAATTAGCATTTTATAAAAAAGAAGCACGGAAATTAGAGTACCTTTCAGCCATTTTCTGCTCCTGCTTTGTTATCATTTATTACGTGACGAGTGTTTCTTGTTTTTGTTATGTTGCGCAATCCAAACGAGAGAGGGCGAGATAACGTTTAGGTTTCGTTTTCTGAAGAACGTGGGTTTCCCCTATTTTCTTTTTTCTTGGGTTTTTGGGGTCATTTTCTTTCTTCTTTCTTTCTTTTTTTTTTTCTTTATTTCTTTCTGTTTTCTTTCTTAAATTAGTTTTCCTTCTTTCTTTTTTTCTTCTTTCTTTCCTCATCTTACATTCTTCCTTTCTTTTATCCTCTATCTAGGCTGGATCATTTATTGATTTTTTTTTTCTTCTTTCAATTATGAGGCCGGGTGAAGGCATAGGTTTTCAAATTCTTGTTTTGTGTTCTATTGCATTTTATTTAATAATTTTGGCCGTGCCAGCAGTGGGAAATAAAACTGAAGGAGGTTAAAAAGAAGTGATGAAAATAGAAGTTGTAGAGTAATAGGCCAAGACTTTTTTCTTTGTTACGCTCAGCCGAAAATTTTGGGAACACGGACGCGGTCCCTCCAGGGGTAGAGAAGGAAAAGTAATCAAGATCTAAAGATTATAAGGTGTTTCTGTTTCGTAATAATTCATACTATAGTATTGTGAGGGCATTTGATGGACTCATATGCACAATTTAGTATGCCTTACCATAATTCCTCCTTTGATAAATACTATGGACAAACAGAAATATTTTAGGAAGCTAGCCCTAAACTTTATTTTAAACAGTGACAGTAATTTCAAATGATTATGCAAGAATGAACGTTTAATGGAACGTTAATTGGGGCCTATACTGCTTATGTTCAAATCACCAAATCTGAAATTGTTCCTGGGATGTCTGATCACAAGGCAGTGTCGATTCACCTTTCCACCTCATTGAAATACACCCGCAAAAAACCTCGCAAGGTATACGTTTATAAAAAAGGCAATATGAAAGGTTTGGGTGACGACATTATACAATTCAAGGACTCTTTTATTAGATCTGCTGGCGATAGGGAGGTAAATCTAAATTGGGAAACCTTCAAAAGTGAATTATTTCGTTTGATGGACATACATATCCCGCAGAAAAAATTGTCATCATGGCAGGATGTACCATGGATGACGAATGATATCAAGAGACAAATTCGAAAGAAAAAAAGATTATACAACAAGGCAAAGAAAGTTGACACTGAACAATACTGGCAGGATTTTCGAGACATAAGAAAGGCTGTCAAAGCTAGCATGAGAAAATCATACGAGGAGTACATAAACGGAATATTTACGGACAGTGACGATGAAAAACAATCACACAAAAGATTCTGGAAATTCGTTAACAGCAAGAAGAAGGACTCGGGTACGATTCCCACCTTAAAAACAGCTTATGGACTTGCAACAGACAACCTTTCAAAAGCTGAGGCGCTCAATAATCAGTATGAATATGTATTTACAAACGAAACCCGAGAGGCAATACCAGACAAAGGACCAAGTCCTTATGTGTCGATGTCAAACATAACTTTTACATTGGAAGGGATTGAAAGAATGCTTAAATCTCTCAATTCAAATAAAGCATGTGGCCCAGATCTAATTCCTGTCAGGATCTTGAAGGTATATGCAAAGGAAATAGCCCCTATACTTCGTGTCATATTCATTCAATCTTATGACACAGGCAAATTACCACAGGACTGGTTGATTGCTAATATTGTACCTGTTTATAAAAAGGGAAATAAATGCAAACCAGAGAATTACAGACCTATATCTCTAACATGTGTCACTTCTAAACTGATGGAACATGTGATCTTTCACTCCATTATGGAACATCTGGATGAAAATGATATACTTGTGAGGTATCAACATGGTTTCCGCAAGAAGCATTCTACTGAATCCCAACTCATCACTACGGTGGAAGAACTATCCAGATCCTTAGATAACAACCATCAAACAGATGTAATGATTTTGGACTTCTCCAAGGCCTTCGACAAAGGTTGCTCATCAACGGCTTTTAAGTAAGCTGAAATACTACGGAATTCGTGATGTGACCCTAAGCTGGATATCGACTTGGTTAACTTCCAGGACTCAACGAGTGGTTGTTGATAGAGAGGCTTCAACGTCGGTTCATGTCACATCAGGAGTGCCTCAGGGCACAGTTCTAGGTCCTCTTATGTTCCTCTTATTCATAAATGATATTGGTGCCGAGGTCGATTCTACCATCAAATTATTTGCGGACGATTGCCTCTTGATGCGGAGAATAGCATCTGTAGATGACACAGTAAAACTTCAATCAGATATGGACAGACTCTTGGAGTGGGCTAATCGTTGGCAAATGCAATTCAACGCCAACAAATGCTACTCAATGCGAATTCACAGAAAGAGGCATCCCATAATGCACACCTATACTATGAGGGGAGATGATCTTCTAGGTGTGGCCAGCAAAGCATATCTTGGAATCGAGCTACATGAGCGTCTAAGTTGGAAATCGCATGTAGATGCGGTTACAAACAAGGCCTCGAGGACCCTTGGATTCATTCGGAGGAATCTCGGAAGACAATGTCCAACAGAAGTGAAAAAACTGGCATACATCTCTCTCGTACGGTCCCAGCTAAAGTATGCTTCGGTAGTATGGGACCCCAATAAGCGGAATCAAATAGACCAACTCGAGAAGGTCCAAAGACGTGCACTTCGTTTCATTTGTGGAAACTACCAGCGTGATGCCAGTGTAACATCCATGCGAGAACAACTTATCTCCCAACACTTGAAGAAAGAAGAAAACGGGCACGTTTGTCAATGTTCTACAAGATAGCAAATAACAAAATTGCGATACCAATACCGGAGTACATCAAACCGAGGCAGCGCACTACAAGGAGGAGTCAACAACAACGATATATGAGACTAGGCTCTTCAATGGACTCTTATACAAATTTAGTTATTTCCCCAGGACACTTAAGGACTGGGACGAGCTACCTCAAATCATCGTTGAACTGCCCTCTTTGGAGCAGTTCAAGGTGGCTCTTGAAACAATTTAGTTCCCTTTTCAGGAACTGTACCGCATAGAGCTGTATAATTATTATACAACTTTTATCCTCATCTAGATGCTGAACAGGCGTTGATGAGTATCACCATAGAAGTAGAAGTAGAAGTTCCCACAGTGGCGGATCCAGGGGCCCCCGGGCCCCCTTCCCTAGGAAAAAATACAGTTAAAAAAACCTTATCATACCTGTTGCATACCTTTTTTTTTAAGAGAGGACCCCTGCCCTGGCGCTCAAGGGGGGGGGGGGGCGTGCAATTTTTCAAATTTTCGAGGACCCCCCCCCCCCCAAAAAAAAAAAATAGTGCTCACAACCCTCCCCCCAAAATGTGTTTATCTGACCGCAGGCGCGGAGCCAGGGGGGGGGGGCGGTAGGGGCGGTCCCCCAAAAATCGCCAGCCAAAAAAAAAAGAAGAGAGAGGACAGAAAAGGAAGAGGACGTAGGAAGAAAAAGGAGCTGACAAAATAATAACACCTTTGAAATTCAGACAAGGATTAAGAGTAGAGAACGGTACAACGCATCATCTTCTTTCTCTAATAATGTAATGAACGTCATGGCTTCGCGCAAAAGGGGAGGGGGGGGGACTGAATTAAAAAAAGGATTAAGAATCGAGAACGGTACAGCGAATCGTCTTCTTTCTCTCATAATCTTATGAAACGTCAAAGTTTCCGCGCTTCGCACGGGAGGGGGGAGGGGGGAAACTAAATTCCGACGAGGATTATTTTCGAGAACGGTTCAACGAAACGTCTTCTTTCTTTAATAATTTAATGAAACGTCAAAGCTTCCGCGTTTCGCGGAGGAGGGAGGCGGGAAACTCGCCCCTCCCTGCACCGACCCCCCCCCCCCCGCATTACGTCACTGTTGGTCACCATTACATACCAATATTTGGCTCGCATAATTTCAAATTTGGCCCCCCCCCCTAAGAAATCCTGGATCCGCGCCTGCAGGTATAGATCCACGTAATATTAATATCCATGAATCTTCGTCGTATAGGTAGCAATATCACTATTTACACCCCCCCCCCCCCATTGTCTTGTACGGATAATTAGCATTTATACTCTAGACTCTAGATTTTCTGAAAAAGACATGCATATTGTAAAGTTTAGATATCGACGGGAACGTATATAGGCCTAACGACCAAGTAAGAAATGGTGAAACTTTTAATTTTAGATCACTTAAGAACCTTAACAGTGCATGTGTTGAAGCCTTAAGTCATCACCCCTCCCCCCCATTAATTCCACATTTTTATTTCCAGAGGAGACAACTGACAACCCCCGGCCGCCCCCCCCCCCCCCCCCCCCCCCCCCCCCGCCGACCACTACGTTCCCCCGTCCCCTAGGACCTCCACCATTACTGAAATGCGAATTAAAAAGGCATTGATTTGGGGAAACGGGGAGGGTTAATTCACCCTTTTTATGCCCCTCCCCAAGGTATCCCCCCCCCCCCCCCCCCATGAAGACCATCTCAAATGATTCCATTTTCTTGTACATACGTATGTATATTTTGTTATGCGTTATGGAACGCAGATTATGTTTGTAGACACACACGGCGCTCCATACTCACAAAATACAAGAAGTGCGTACGCGTACCGTACACAAAATATGTTCTTTGTATGTTATGCACGCAGCGCAGCGCAAGCGCTGAGCAAGTCAATCAAACTTGACAGAGATTTGTTAGGTTGGTTGCAATTATTATCGTCAAAATGAGTAATCCACGATATGGAGGCCGGTCAGACATCAATGCTAAAATAAAACTTGGACTGTCAAATGGATCCTTGGATAGTAGAACCAGCCACTTACAACGTGGTGGGTTGAACAAGGTGAGGAAGTTGAACTAAAAAAATTGTCACAAAATGTTATTGTGTACAAAATAATGTGAGGGTGATCGTGATCTGAGCTTGAGTGAGTGGCTAAATGCATCCATGCACAGATGCATGGCTGAGTCCGAGTCTCTGAACTCTGTATGAACTATAATCATCATTCATTGCTACCTGTGTATTCCAATATTTCTTCTTGCATATATAATGATATATTGTTATGAATTTGATTCCTTTACATACACATTGTAATGATTGTTTCACTAACATAACACTAAACGGATTCCACTAAACTACCGGTAGACTGAAATTTCTGTCTCTTTCGTTCGTTAGCCTCTGATTTGGTACGTACATGTAGGGTCGGCTCCTCTCTTAGGAGCCGACCCTACCCAAATCAGAGGCTAACGAACAAAACGAAAGAGACATAAATTTTCGGTCTAACAGTAACACCATGAACACTAAACATGCTAAATGACTATCACTCCAGCTTTGTCATGCTTTTTTCTTTTACATAAAACTTTAAAAGTCGTTTGTCGTGAGTCTCCAAATTTGTAACTAGAAAGTAGTCGAATCTAGTGACTAGTCAGTGGAAAATATTTTTTATCACACTTCTGAATCTCTGAGAAAGACAAAAGGAGGAGGAGGAGGAGGAGGAGAAGAGGAGAAGAGGAGAAGAGAGAGAGAGAGAGAGAGAGGGGGGGGGGGGGGGACTTGTAGAAAGGAATTGTACACATGGTACTGGTACAATAGGGTTTTCTGCCTTCTCTCCTGAACTGATTTACATGTACATACTATTGGTTCCATTTATTATACACAAGAAGGAAGTTAGGCTTAACAAATTATTATCTTTATACAACACCCACACAATATAACTACATGTAGGTCAGACATTTTGCATTGTGCTACTCAGTGTTATTGTTGTAGTCCTTTCCTGGCCAAAGATCCCATGATCTGGCACTCAAATTGTCTCATATACCCCTAGTTGAGTAGTTTCTCTTTTGGATTTTTACAACATGCATGAGGAGAGGGTTCCATTAAGCTGCATGTTATTCTCATTGCCTACATGAACCTGGTGGTCCCTGTATTGGGGCTATGGGAGTAAGATAATTCAGTAGTTAACAAGTTGTCTCTTTGTACATACCGTATATAACGGTGTATAAACCGCACTTTTTTGCCGCCGAAAAAAATTCAAAGTCGGGGGTGCGGTTTATACACGGTACACCAAAAAAAAAAAAAAAAAATTTTTTTTTTTTTTTTTTTTTAAAAGTTTCAATTTATGCCCCTCCACCTGGCGCTATGCCTGGCAATGTCTACCAGCTCGGTAATCGGTGTGTTGACTCACCACTCGGAAACTAGAACAACACTCAAATTTGTCTGTCATCTTGGTTTGAAAGTAATCTTTCTGATAGATCTCAATATGTAGTTTATAATAATAATTCCTCCAATTTTTCTTCTATTACATGGTGTACCACAAGGTTCTATCCTAGGTCCCTACTGTTTTTTAATTTACAGTACCGTAATGATCTTACACACAAAAAAAAAAAAATCTCGGCAAAAAAAAAAAAAAGGTTTTTTTTTTTTTTTTTTTTTTTTTTTTTTTTTAAAGGGCGAAAAAGAGGGGTGCGGTTAATACACGAGGGCGGTTTATACAACGTTATTTACGGTACATGCCACATAAATAATCTCCACGTGCCACATTGTATTTATCATGGGATTGATATACCAAACTAAAGGCTTCAAGATTATCTAACATGTTTCAAGTGAAAGATTGAAATTGGTGTTAAAAGGAATTACCGTAAAGGATTGTCATGGAGGTAATCAAAACTAGACGGGGGTAATTTTGCAAAGCCATTGCGTCACACAAACTATCAATCCCTCCATCAATTGGTGCCTATTGTTTTGAGCATGAGTGCATGTGTGGCAAATGAGTAACCATGCAGAAAGGCAAAGAAAGCACCCAAAGTGTTTGCTAACATGTAATGTTATTTTTGTCCCAAACATACTCTAGAATTTACAGTTTAAAAATAAATTGTTCATACCCCTTGAATTTTTTTTTTGTTGGTGTGTGTGTGTGTGTTTTTGCAACTCAAGAATGAAAATTGGACTGTTTGAATTAGGACTTCTGTTGAATTTGTTGAACTTTTAAATGTAAGCTTTGATATTCTCCAGAATCAGTACGGTATGTAAATCCCTTTTTCACATACTTAAAACAATTACAAAACTTGGTATTAATTGGGTGTAGTTTAGTAAAAGTGTAAATCTGGATAGTGTTATGAACTTGAAGTCTTGCCTATTACACATTTGTTGTGATGAATGAACATGTGTGTGATACATATTTTGCCTGTAGTATACATGTATATAGCAGGCAAATGTTGCTTGTCTTCAAGTTGTACAGTACCGGTATGCATGCATACATGTACTTACATGTATGTTTGTAAGGGTTGCTGTTTAAGAGTAAGAGGTAATCACATTGTATGACTAGGATTATGAATGTGTTTATTATAATAGTTTAGTTGGTTCATAGGGAGGTCTGGCATAAGGATAGAAAGGGGTATATCTAGATTAAAAGAAATTTGAAGAAATCATAGAAAAGACTGTATTGAATTGAATTGATTTGGTTTATTGTAATAAAAGAACATGCAGCTGGAAAGCTGAAATTGCTCAATTTACAAAGTCAATGTACATGTACATGTATGTACATGTACAACACAATAAACATAATATGAATGACTAAAACGTACAATCATAAACCATGCATAATAAAACTATATAAAACTCTCAAATATTACATAAAAATCTAAATATATTAACATTTTCAGTGTCATCAAAGGTAAGAGGGAAAGGAGAGAGAGACGGAACTAGAAAGAGGAGGAGAAGGGGGAAGAAGAAAGAAAGAAAAGTTGATCAGAAAATGTATGAAAGATTGGAGGAGAGGGGTATAGAAGGACAGAGTAGAAAATGAAAAGTAAAAAGAGAGGAGAATGAAGACTACCGGTAAATATATGTACATGTATGTGGTACAGCCAGTATGTTTTAATTCCATACAGGGAAAAAAGCAAGTCTCTACCAATTGTGTGTACCTGAAGTTGAACAAATTAAAATAAAACTTTTATAATAATTCATTTTCTGTTTTTTTTCTCCCAACTGTCTCTCCTGTTCTAGAAGTCGAGCAGAGTGAAGAAGTCTGTATACCTGTGGACTGCTGCTGATGTCAGATCATGGCTACAGAGGAAACACAGAGAGTACTTTGAACGGTACTACTCGCTCTTCCTAGAGCATGATATATCAGGTAATTAACTTTTAATTATTATTTATTATTATCAGTCGATGAAGTTGTGAAGTTTATGGTTTATTAAAAGCCAGTGCACTGTGTACAGAGGTGTTGCGGTCCAGTAGATAAGTCTCTGGACTGTGAACCATGTTCAATTCATTGAAATGCTGGAGCACTATTATGGCACTGCGGCCGTGCTAAAGCCAGGGTAATATGGAGCGCCAGGAGTGGCAATGTGACCGACAAAAGCGCTATTCAAAACTCCACTATTATTATTATTAATACAGTATATAAACCATGCATTACGCCTACATTATACAGATCACAAAGATCAGGAAAAAAGTTTCTAGAACATGCCATCAAGTAATATCATTCATTCAAAGAATAGGCCATTTTCATGATGTAACCAAAATTTATACTTCAGTGCCTCAATGTTTTTTCTTCACATTTAACTGTGAAGTAAGTAAGTACACCTCTTGGCTCTTGCTTTATATTAGTTTACTGCTGCGGGCCCGTTTCCGTGTCGTGCGCCCAATCAGCTGAAAATATTAAACACACCTCCAACGCTTAAATTTAGGCAGTTCTTTTGGTGTATTTTCAGGGAGCGTAGGGTTAATGGTGACTTCCCGCTCTAAGCAGAAATACGAAGTTGTAAACCATCTTAAATTGCGATACTGTTAAATTAATTATATTTTTACAATTTTTTTATTTTCAGTTTTCTTTACAGATAACTGATTTTTATTATAAAACTGAAGATATGGCGTATATATTTAATACTAAATGAACGCCATAAAACTTTTACCAACAACAACAACAACATACATGTATATGTGGGGCGTGAGGGAGGGGCAAAATAATGATTGAAGAAAAGAAAAAAAGTAAAAACAGAAAGAATCAGTACTGGCTTTATATTTGAAGTGCTATTACTGTAGGCCTACACATTGACAACACAAGTTTAATACACAACATAGTTTCAATGGTTAAATATAGATGCACAGTCGACCATGTTAATTGCAGAGAGGAAGTTGTAGTAATATGAGTGTTTGGAATTGGTTTCACCCTTCAATGAAAACTAATTAATGAATGTAACTTTTATACATTGTGTATAACAATACCCTGTCTCTGCCTATGGTTTGCAGTGACTTATTAATAGGTACACTGTACAGTAGGTATAAATGGCTTAGCATTTAATGCTTAGAAGGAATATACTCATCATAGGAATATGATAATAATAATAACAACAACAATAACAAAAACAAAAATAATATTGATAATAAAAATGATAATGATAAGGATAAAAATAATATTTCCTGTTAACCTAGGGTAGTCTCATCAGTATTAATACTGGTACTCAACTTCTCACTGAGGGCCCTGCTATCACATTAATACTCCGGCTTTAGACAAGCTGCGATGATAAGGCGCCCAAGCATTCAAGGAATTTGTTCCTACCGGGGTACCCATGTACAGTACATGTACATTGCACTACACAATGGTCGAGAGTGACAAATATAGATTGATATCTTAAAAGTGTGCATACGTATTGGATCAACATGTAAAATGATCCTACAGACTTTCAAGAAAACCAACTCGGGGTAGCATGAATATGTATTGCCCATAGGTTTGGATTGTGTGCAGTACATGAATTTCTTTTTTAAATTTGCACAATCCATTGGAAATGAACAATCCAATGAAAGTGCCCTTATGATAATTTTTGTTTAAAGCTTTGTGACCATGTTTTGTTCTCAAACTATTACAAACATCAAAGTTACATGATGTACATGTATGTAGTTTTCATGCTTGTGCAGTGTATATTGCACATTTAAAGAGTTCTGGTAAAATACAAGAAATAATACAGTCTGAAAATCATATTGCAATGTTTCGTTTAATGTACAAATCTTTGAAAAAGCTCTTGTAAATATAAAGAAGTTTCAATTCTAATCAGAGAAAACAAAATTAAAGGGTGATGTATTTCTGAACACCAAGTGTAATGCCTTACAATAGTTCGCTTGAAATATTATTTATCACTGCCAGAATTTTCCAAGAAACAAATGATTCATGAAATCAGCCTACAGTACATGTATACTTGCTCTGGTGTGCACTAGGACAAAGCCAATTAAGCCATCATTGCTCTTTGTGTCATATATTCTGGGGGCTGAGCTGGCATGATGCACAATGTATTAGAAATATTCGATGAATAGCAAACCAGCCAAGGAAAACTCAAACAAAATCAAGTCCCTGAATAAAATAGATGAATACTACAAGTAGGCCTATCAGGTGTATTTGTAGAGGGCTAGGTGGGGTCGTGGTGGACTGGTGGTGGGGTTGGGTGATGAGCTTCATTAGTATAGTCTCATGGAAAACACAAGGAAAAGGAGCTTTTTTTATTATTAAACAAACAACACTTGTTCCATATCCCTTTCAGCATTTTTAGTATGTTATAGAAATGCATTTCATCAAAATTTGAAATAAATGTAAAATTCATAATTAGCTCTTGCTTTTAAAGCCCCACTGCACTATTTATTGCTACTTGCGCCTTCTACATATGGCAAACAATGCCTAAGAGGTCCATGGTCCCCTTTTTTAATGTTAATTGAGAGCTGATTTGATTCAATAACCATCTGTCAGTGACCTTGCAGGGAGGTCCTCCTGGCCAAACTAGTGCAGATAGGCTTTAATTATGAAATACATTTTCTTTATAGTAATGTGTAATATGCTCATTTTTATTTCTTTATTTGCAGGTCGAGCCTTAGTTAGACTGAATGAGATGAAGCTTGAAAGAATGGGCATAGAGAACAAAGAACATAGGTAAGCAGTACAACAAAAATAAAACTTTTTCCTAACTTCCTCTTTTGGTATAACTATTTCTAACTAATTGTGTATGTGTAACTTCCTAGTGGAGAAAGTCTAGACCGAAAAATGTCTGTCTCTTTCGTTCGTTAGCCTCTGATTTGGTCGGCTCCTCTCTTTGGGTCGGTTTCTGTCTCTAAAGAGAGGAGCCAACCCTACCCAAATCGGAGGCTAATGAACGAAAGAGACAGAAATTTCGGTCTAGAGAAAGTCATTCAGATTTACATGTATCTGTACATTGACATTTTTCCTTTTGAATTTGTTAATGTACAATGTACCTGCTATTTTAGTATTCTTGGACAGCTGCCCCTGAACAATACCATCGTAATACCAGGACAACTCCACTCATACATGTACAGAGGGGTGTTTCGCAAAGACCCTAAGTCGAACTTACATGTACATGTAACTCTGAGTTGGACATACAAATATGGAGAGCCATTTGTAGCCTTAAAATAAAGTATATTCAAAAGCGAAAAATTCAAGTATTTTAGACTTTTTATAAATTCCACATCAAGAACATGAAATCTCCTTGATAATAGAAAACATGAAAAGATTTGAATCAACATTTTATGCCTTTTGAAATAACTTTTTACAAAATAATTTGATAGATGCTAACGGCTTTCCATAACTGTTCCATAAAAGTTCAACTTAAAGATAAATTCAACTTAGGATCTGTGTGAAACACCCACAGGACAACTCCACTCATACTGTACATGTACACGTACCGGTTGGGCAATTATCCTTTGCAAGGGGATGGGGTATTACTAAAGTTGCACAGATATACATTAGTCCATTCAATCGATAACGCAGTCTAACGATCAGGGTTGATAGGATACATTCATGTCAAAATCTACTACACAGCAAGGTCGCCTGCACTGTTTAGCATCAAATCCTATCATTTATGGGCTTGACTCGATAAATAGCATTAGCGACCTAATTTTTATGGTACGAAAACTAACAGTAGTGATCATGAGATCATCTTAGACTGTAATGTTACAATCCAACAAACATTGCATTAATAAATGATTTACTCTTTGTTTTCTCGTTGCATTCAGAATGGACCTTCATGAGCAAATACTCAAGCTGCGGATCAAGCATGAACAGAACGAACTGAGGCTTCTACGGAAAACTGATGTTGTGGTTAACAAGGATTGATCAAGGGGGCATTTCACAAAACTTGTCATCAGTAAAAAATGACAGTTTTTATTATCAGCTACTGAAATCCTTGCTTCTGATTGGTTATCAACAGATTTGTCACTGCTTTTAGTCATTTGTCATTGAAAAAAGGCTTTGTGAAACAGGTCCCAGGATTCAGGACTGAAAGCTCTTAGAGAAAGAGAAAATAGTTACTTGCATTCTTTCTTTCCAACTTTGAAGAGACTGTGCTCAGTTCATGGAGAAAGGCTTTCATTGATGGCAATGAATTACTCAATGTTAGATCTTGCAAGTTTTGTACTACATCACTGAAAATTAGGGGCTCAAACTCCTGAGAAGGGATAGTTACTTGCATTCTCTCTTTCCAACTTTGAAGAGACGGTGCTCATTTCTTGAAGAAAGGCTTTCATTGATGGCAATGAATTGCTCAGTGAGAGATCTTGCAAGTTTTGTACTACAATGCTGACAATAAATAGTTATTTTCATTCTCCCCTTCCAACTTTGAAGAGACCGTGCTCAGTTCTCGAAGAAGGTTTATTATTGATGGCAATGAATACTTCAATGTTAGATCTTGCAAGTTTTGTAATACAATGCAGATAAGACTGGACTCAGTTCTCACCACATGCTGTCATTGATGATAAAAGAAACACTGATGTGAGATTATATAAATTTTGTACTATAACCTTCTTGCTTAATCACCTGCATGTAGTCGCACCAACGAGACTGTCACCAGACCACATATAATTTCGATAATAACCTCTTACCAGTCTTTGTTTATCATAATGAAAATGCTAAGACTGAGCTCAAGGTTTTGATACAATCCAGCAGAGACTTCCAAGTAGTGCTGAGGGCAAAAAGCTCTATGACGTTAGGATGATAGTGATACCAGTCTGGACCCTTAGATTCTGCGTTTGAACTTTGCAGCAAACCTTATATTTATCTCATTGTTACCATTGCAATAGTAGTATGTAGTAATATAGGAGGAAGGAGTAGCAGTAGTAGAAGCAGTAGTAGTAGTAGTAGAAGTTGTAGTAATATAGGAGGAAGGAGTAGCAGTAGTAGTAGTAGTAGTAGAGGTAGTAGATGTCCTAGGAAGAATAGTAACTTTCATAGTAGTTAAAGCCTGTCTGTACTAGTTTGGCCAGGAGGGATTAGACCACGCAGCAAGGTCACTGACAGTTGGCTATCTCATCAACTCAGCCCTCAATTAACATAAGAAAAAGAGAATCATGGGGGACAAACGACACCGCTTAGGCATTGTTTTCTATATAGAGGAAGCAAGTAGCTACAAGTAATACAGTGGGGCTTTAAGTTGTCATAGTTTTAGATGCAATTCTAGTGGAAGGAGAGGAGGAGGAAGAGCAGGAGGGGGATGGGGAGGGAATGGGAGAGAGGAAGAGGGAGGAGAGAAAGAGCATTCGGAAGGGAAATTAATTGAGGGAAGAAGGAAGAGACAGAGGGCAGAGAAGGAGAAGTATTTTGTGCTTGTGTGCTTCTATATGTTTGCATTAAGTAATGGCATTAAAAACTTCAACCCTTAGTTACACGGTGACGGTGTACATCTTTCACATTTTGTATCATTTGTTGTTAGATACATCATCATGTACCTGTACATAACACTTTGAATATACATTTATATATTATCAAACATTTTTTATATTGTTATGTAAATAAACTATGTCAATTTTATTTGCACAAAAAATAATGATAAAACAAGAATTCTATTTCTTTGTGTTGTTACTCGATGTGGAGTCTCATTGTGTGATGAAGCAAAATTGTTGTGTATAATTCATGCCCCCAAACCTGTTAAAAATGTGTGCCAGAAATGAGTGTGGAGTGTACATCAAGAGAGAGAGAGAGGGGGAGGAAGAGAGAGAGAGAGAGGGGGAGGAAGAGAGAGAGAGAGAGAGGCAGAAAGACAGATACAGAGAGAGAGAGAGAGAGAGAGAGGGGCAGAGAGAAAGACAGACGGAATCATGAAAGGTTGGGTATTGAAGGAAAATAAAAAAGTTTTGTCTTCTTTTATAAGCTAACTCTTGGAAACTGTTCCCTAAATTTGATATCACCTCTATCTTGAAATTTCTTGCTATTAATATACCCTGTTTTCTTCTCTTCTTGGTATTTCTCTTCCTTTTCTCTCTCTCTCTCTCCCACTCTCCTGTGTCTAACTCTTCCTCTTTTCATCTCTGCAATTGATTATGTTCCCCCACATACACATATCCATCTAATTAGGATTAAATGTCTTTAACAAGATAATGCAGATAAAACACATACAGTAGTTTTCTTAGGATATATTTCTTATTTTCTTTGCATACTGGCGGTGGAATACACACATATATCTTCATATCTTTACATGACAACAGGGGGATTATAATATAAAAACCAAAGGATTATCAAAATACACAATTTAAATTAACAGTGTACTACCTATAGCTAGAGTTCATTCATAAAAAGGGACACAACGTAAGTTCTAAAACAATTAGTCAATTTCAACCAATATAATTATGTCTACATGTACACAATGTGTTCCAAAACAGGAATTTAGTAGGATTTTTAAATTTTTGACCGAAATCGGTCAAAGCAACAATAATTCATCTCAATTGGCTGATTAATAAACATGAACGAGAAGTATTGTGAGAGTTTTTAATCTGAATAATGATATCAATAACATTTAATAATCATTAGAGATGTCGTGGTCGAGTGGATGTGTTGCCGGACTGTCGATCACAAGGTCCGCGGTTCGAGTCCCGCCGCGGCACTAATGTCCTATGGCAAGGCATTGATCTACATTTGGCATACTAAACCCAGGTGATGTAAATGGGTACCTGGCAGGAATTAATTCCTTGAAATGCTGGAGCGCTGTAATGGCAGCTAGGCTAAAGCCAGGGTAATAATAAATGCGCTTCGGAATAGAATTTCTAGACTAGATAGACGGCGCTATAGAAATGCCTATTATTATTATTATTATGCACATGTTCATAATTGTAATTGCATCCTCATATTTGCTGAACAATTTGACCATGATGGTTGGGATAATTATAAATTTGCACCCAGATACAATTATTAATAATGTTTAGATTTAGCTTTTTTTATAGTTTTTTTTCTCTAAAATATTCCTCATATTCCTTGTCTTTACACATACCTTTAAAATATAAAAATATTATATTCATCACTTTCATCTAATCTATTTCAGATATCATAATCATTGGAATTGTTATTCTTTACATCAATAATTTTCATCATTTATACATTATAATATTCCTTATATACATGTTCTTCAGCATTTAATACTAAGTTATTGCATTTAGTTACCAATATATTCATCATCGTGTATACAATTCTTGTTTTCAATGTTTCCGATATAACCTTCATAAGAATTCCATTTAATTTGTCATATTCATTTCATTAATTCCTCTTTAAGAGTTTGAATATAGGATAAGCATCACAAATAGATTAAAATCAATAATGTTCTTTCAGTTAGAAACACTTCCACCTTTTATGTTAGGTTGTGAACCGTCTTCTCAATTCTATCTGTATGGAAAGTTGAATTCTAATAATAAGTACAAAAGAGTATTCCAAGTCCTTTATCCGCATTTACTTTTAGATAAAACAAGAGGGATATACACAAAATTAACCCCAAAAGTAATATGTTGCAAGAGAAGAAAGGATAGTTGATGAAAACCATTGTAAAATTCTCACAATAAATAACAAGGAAGCTGACAATCACACCCAATGCAATATGGTGCTTTGAATTGATTGTGGCCAACTTTCCAATATGTCAAAATTGTAGATTTAATCCTGGTTGTTAAGGTAAAAGGCCTTGAGTTTGAATTGCAAGAACTTTGTTCATAGTTAGATACTAGCTGCAATTTTACATCTGATTTTGGAAATATAATATTTTGTTTAATGTCCAATTGTCATAGCTAGCTCATGATCAGAAAGTTGATATCAACAGTCGTAATAATAATCAGAACATTCCAGGCATATATTAATGGAATAACTTTGACATATCAATATACTGTTCCCTTCCAAAATGCGTGTAAAGTCAAACCTGGTTTAGCTACCACCTGTATAGAAAAGCCACCTGTCTACAATTAAAGACCACATTTTTAATTTCCCTTCTCTTGTCTCCCTTGAGTGGTCTTTATATACAGATTTCACATTACAGTACTATATGTTAAGTCCATGGTAAACATTGCAGTGGTGCCTTGTCGAACCACAGTAAAACCATAGTACTTTTACGCGGTTATGAGGTATAGGTATGGTTTAAACTTTAAAGCCCATCTGTACTAGTATACAGGAGGGATTAGACCACCCTGCAAGGTCACTGGACAGGTGGTCAACTCAGCTCTCAGTTAATTAACATAAGAAAAAGAGGATCATGGGGTACCAATGGTCACCGATTAGGCATTGTTGCTATATAGAGGGCGCAAGTAGCTGTAAGTAGTGCAGTGGGGCGTTAAACTTTGATATCTTTCCCCAATCGTTGAATCTCATCCAGAATGAAAGCCAGGTTCTCTTCTTTGACTCTGGCGCTACCGATACCGACTTTGAAGAAGTTGACATGTGACTTGACCTCGTTAGGTTGGAACGTGAGCAGCATAGAACCCTCGAGGGTCATCGCTTCCTTGATCTGAGGCGCGACCTGAATCAATGAAAAACAAAACGACAAAAATATACATCATAACCTGAATGAATGATTAAAAAAATTACACAAATATACATCGTAGCCTGAATGAATGATTTAAAAAATGACACAAATCGTAGCCTGAATGAATGATTTAAAAAATTACACAAATATACATCGTAGCCTGAATGAATGATTTAAAAAATGACACAAATATACATCGTAGCCTAAATGAATGATTTAAAAAATGACACAAGTATACGTCGTAACCTGAATGAATGATTTTTAAAAAATGACACAAGTATACATGGTAACCTGGGGAATGTTTCACAAAGACCAAGATCGACTGAAGTTGGACTTAACTCTGACTTGCTCTGACCATTTTGATCTTTAGATAATATTTTTTTCTTCAATAATGAATTATCAAAAATGTAATATTCTGTAGACTTGTGACCATATGGTTTGTAAGCCCCTTGAGAGTCCAATGCCTGTAAGTGGTGAGAGCAAACAGTGGCATATACGGCCTGCCATAGCATAGCTAACTTCAACTTAAAGCCCCACTGTCCTACCTGTAGCTACTTGCTCCCTCTATATAGAAAACTTCCCCAGTCGGTGCCTGTTGGTCCCCCATGATCCTCTTTTTCTTATGTTAGTTGAGAGCTGAGTTCATGAGATAGCCACCTATCAGTGACCTCGCTGTGTGGTCTAATCCCTTCTGGCTCAGTAGTATTGACGGTCTTTAAAGTCATTCTTAGTCTTTGTAAAACACTCCCCAGACAATGTAAAAGAAGGTGATCGCAAAGGCCTTCAAGTTATCAATATAAGGGTTATTTCAATACACTATTGTATATCCCATATAGAAACCTTGTTCGATCGAATGGCGGAATGCATCTTTGTAATGTTGCACAAATCAGCAGGTGACATCCACTGGGCTATTGAGCTTGCCTTAGCTGGATATTTTGTTTTGTCCTTGCCATTTGGTTAAAGGTATTATTAAGACAACTGATACTGAATGCTACAATGGTTCACATGAATAATGTATGAAAGAACGCATTTATCATATTTCAAATAAAATATGTACCTTGTTTAGCCGCTTGAAGTAATCCGCGTTTTGTTCTAGGCCTCGCAGACATTCAGGAATAAACCAGAAACACACGTTTGTACATTCAGGCTGCATCGAAAAAGAGAAAGAGAAAAATACCGAGTATAAAGACTAAATAAGAGCAGGGGTCTGTTTCATTACACATGTAATCAATGTCAAGATCTGATAACTGTTACAAGCTACTGAAATCCTTACATTTGATTGGCTACAACCAGATCTGTCATAGATCTGTGGCAGATGTTATCAATGAGAAGTTTTGTGAAATAGGGCCCTGGACAGGGAAATGGAGGGCATGAGGGGATGATAGTGAGATAGATAAAGAGAGGGAGAGAAAAACAGAGCGAGAGAGAGAGATAGAGAGTGAGAGAGAAAGAGAGAGAGAGAGAGAGAGAGAGAGATAAAGGGGACATATAATAAAGGCTATGGTAGGGTGAGAAAGAGGCATATACAAGAAGAAATAATTAGCTATCAATTGGAGTGGAAAACCACTCTTTATTAAATGGTTCATATTCATGTGGAGTGGCTTCAATGTTCACAAGAGTGGAATCTATGATGAGTAGTCAATTCACTAATTTGGAGTGGATTCATACTTTTGGAGAGTATTCGACACTATTCATATATCAAAGCGATCCCATTATACAGTCAAACCTGCTTTTAATAGTGACCACCTTGAAAATGGTTTCTCATTGAACCTGTACATAAAGACCGCCTTCCTATTAAGACCACTTTTCGAGTCTCCCTTGTGTGTTCTTTATGGACAGGTTTCAATGTATATATTAAACTTCTTTAAAAATAGATGTCCAACTCTAGAGAGTCAAGACATCATTTGGTATTCATAGTGGCTTAAGGACTGACAGGAGATTTTATCAGCTATCTCGATTATTCTTTGCTTGAGGTACGTAGGTATAGGGATTTTTTCAAGAGAGTAAACCAAGTAGTTTCTTTTATTCAAACCATTATTTATGTCAAATCAAATGTAGGCACTCACCTCTTGGACAAGTTGAAAGCCTTCAGTATTCTTGATGAGATCTGCTAGGTTTCTGTTTCAGATGAAAAAGATCCTACACTGTCTTATTAATAACTTAAATAAAATGGCATAATTTGTATTTAATATAATAATATAACTGCGCTAAATTTCTTTGTCTTGCAGTGCAGATCATACACTACTTTCAAACTCAACACCAACAGTTTTCATCATAATATAAATATACATCCTAAATGAACTGTACAAGTATGGATTTTGTGAGCAAGTAATCACTAATAAAAAGACAGTAAAACAAAGAAATCAGTAATATAATCCAGTCTCATCTAATGGCGTTTCCACTGAGGGGACACTAACGACATGGTCAGGAGCATCAGCCTTATACTAATAAATTTATTGTCTGTTTATTACTAGGTGACCAATATAGGACTTTACAAAGCTAACAACCTTTTCATGTTCCGTTTCCACCTCTCCCTTCCTTTCTCTCCTCTTTTGCCATTGGACATCATTGGATAAAAATTATGTCCCTGTACCTTTCCTCATTATGTGCTACTATGTCTATGTGGCATGAGAATAGGAAGATTAATAACTTTAAATCAATAATACCTGGCCATATCAAATTTGTGAGTAGTCTCCGCGTCGAATCCCTTGTTGCCCTTGGCCTTCCACATCAGCCAGAGTTTGAAGATATCCACCCTACGACCACACTGAAGGGTCTTATCTCCAGTGTCGTAGGAGACATCGTAAAACTTGTCGGGCTGGAACAGGTACTCAGCATTGGCAGCGTGGCACTTGGTCATTAAGTCCTTCTGCAAGTAAAGAGAACACTCGATTATAGACTAGCAAGGCTCCAAACAGAATAACATTTTGAGGTAATATAGTTTGACAATGCAGATATATCCCTTTAAATTGGTATGATAATTTGATTTGATTGATAAAACTTCAAATTAAGAGACCAACCTAGTCTCTATTTGTATTTGTATTCCATGTCCTCAAAGTGATAGCCTGATAACACGGTTTCGTTTTATCTAGAATTTTCTTCTTCAAATCTTCTCACAAGTAAAGAGAGAGAGAGAAATAGATAAATAGATAAAAGGGGGTGCAGGGGGGGAGAGGGGGAGAGAGAGAGAGAGAGAGAGAGAGAGAGGCAGTGAGTGAGAGAGCAAGAGAGAAAAGAGAGAGAGATAGAGAGAGAGAGATAGAGAGAGAGAGAGAGAAAGAGGTGGGGGGAGATGAAACAGAAATATATATATACTGTTACATAGAAAGAGGGGGGGGGGGGGTCTCATTTTATTTATGCTAAACTCCATCAATCAGCTGGAGCACTTTGACTTTTCGAAGGTCTACTAATTTCCTTACGTTTCCATTGACGACAAAAGATGTGCACTGAAATGGTACGCCCATCATCTTATGCAGACACCATGTGAGCGATTTGACCCGATGGATGCCTTTGAGCAGATGTCTGTACTTCCGGGTCATCAGGGCCCCTCCGCCCCATGCGGCATCTACATGCAGCCAGATGTCCCCGTGTCTCTCACAGATGTCGGCTATGGGCTCCAGAGGGTCGTAGCTGGCCAGGACCGTAGAACCACACGTGGCCGCTACCATCAACGGAATGTGGCCCTACGATAGAACAAAAATGTTGATTTGATGAATTCACATTTAGTATTGGTAAACTATCAGATATAACTATAACAGCACATTTGTCTGAGGGGGGGGGGGGGGGGGGGGGGGGGTGATAGTAAAAATGCCAAGAGGCTTCCATGCACAGCTAGTACCAATTCCAAAGTATTTTACAATATGCCAAGGGCAGAGAGATAGAAAAAAGGGGCGAGAGAAAGAGAGAAAGGAGAATTTGAGAAATTTGAGAAATGCAAAAAAAATATTGAGGTTGAATTGAAAATTGAAATTATACCACATCCAAGAATATTTCTCGAAGAATGAATTTCATTTTTTTTTGGTGGTAATATTTAATAAATTTTAGGAATTTATATTATCTAACTTGGCTTCTTCTTACTGGATAGTGTCCACGTTGAAAACTTAATTGAACCTCTCGACATCAAAATATGCCGAACTCAAAAGAAACAAAATTCACAAAGCCTCATTAGAACCAGAAATTTGTGGAAAAACATAATAATAACTTTAAACAAATAATAACTCAAAAGATACAAAATTCACCAAGTCTCGTTAAAATGTGGTGATTCATTGACGCAGTGAACGTTTTAGACCCAAGACTTTGTGAAAAATATAATAATGTGCTCATTGTATTTTATGTCATTTTTCTTACTGATTTTTTTTTTACCTGTTCCTTCACCAAAATGATGGCTTCTTCCAGCTTTTCAGGGATCATCTTCCCTCTGTAAATGTTCGTTTCAAATGAAAACAAAAGCAACTTTTTATTTGATCAACAAACATGACTACGTCTTATAAAAGAAATATCTCTACTTAGAATTTGATATCGATTGCAACTCCAAAGTAATACAAAAAGCAAGAAAAACAAACAAACACACACTGAGCAAAATCGGCCGGTGCCCCCCCCCCCCCCCCCCCCGTAACCCAAGTGACATAGTACCTTTAGCAAACAAGTAAAAGAATGTGTCCCCATCCTCACCAGAAATCAACATGCCCTTAAAAACAAAATACCCAAATGGCCCGTGCTGAAAACTGCACATTTCCTCCTTTTTTTTTCTTTCTTTTGCATATGATTAATTAATACAAAAAAATGCTCGGCAGTTTCCATGTGCATTTAATGTGTGCACAAATCTCGCACGCATGCAGCGAAACTCGTGTTCAACCGGCCAGAGAATGTACCATTCGGATGCGGAATTTATGATGATAACTTTTCATCGCGGGCGATTCTAATGAATTCGAGAGAGGATATGCCCGCATTAGTAAGACTTGTGAGTTGTAATATAGATATATTGACTGCTATGCGAGGCATCGCTCGGGGTCATGGCTAAAATCACGACTCTAATTCCGACCAATCAGATGACTAGATTTATTCAACATACTAAAGAGAGGTATAATAAAAGTGACTATTGTTAACACCTGATGTCGTGTAGATAGTCGAATTAGGCTAAAATCCACATGAGAACGCACGATCCAGTATAACAAACAAACATTTTTGATTCTTTTTCCTTCACACCGTCACATACCTGTCGTCTGTTGGTATGACCACAAGGTTGTCAGTTCCAATACCCATGAAAACAGCACCCTTTACAAACGAGTAGTGGCTCTATAAAATGAGATAAAAGCATCAGATTATTTATATGCTTCGAGAAGTACAATATCAGTTTATTTGCACTTAAAGGGGAAGTCCACTCTGATATCACGTTGGTTTTAATAGGGGCAGAATAATGAGAGAAACGGGTCAGTGAAAGTTTGACTGGAAGTTTGAGCACAAACCGATTAAAAAGAAGAACGTTATGATTTGTTAAATGTGTGATCAAGCAAACACAAATTGGCAACTCTTTGCGCCTCCCGATTGCCCTGTCGGCCTATAAAACATTTCAAAAATTACATTTTCCCTTAATAAAATTGTCAATCTAACATACGTCCTAAATATACATGTATAATTGTTGCAAATATGTTTCAGCTATTATTCTGTATTTTGTTTATAAACTTAAAGTTTATATTTTTCTTTTTTCAAATAATGACAGTGGTTACTCGTAAAAATGTGTAGAAGGATGCATTCAATTATAAGCTCAATAAAAAGATAAATATATACGGTATATTAATACACTGTATTATATTTTTACATGAAATTGCATGTTTTTACTTTGTAAAAATGTTTTTAAAAGATGGAATTCAAACTGAACTGAACTAATTATAGCTGACTAACTAAAGGGACCACTTAAGACTTATGAGACTTTTTCGATGGAAATTGATAGGAAACATTATAAATGAGATAAAAGGGGGATGAACCGATACCTGATCTGATACAAAAATCTTCATTGGTTTGGAGCCATAGATTCCCTGTTTTCTGAAGTTAGGGTTGATTCGATATCTAGCAAGATTAACTGCAAAAAGATTCGCTAACGTACCACCTGATAAAAGAGAGGAACAAATAAACTTAAAGGCCATCTGTACTAGTGTACAGGAGGGATTACACCACCCTGCAAGGTCATTGGACAGGTGGTTATGTCATCAAATCAGCTCTCAGTTAACATAAGAAAAAGAGGATCATGGGGACCAGTAGTCACCGATTAGGCATGGTTTGTTATATAGAGGGCGCAAGTAGGTATTAGTAGTGCAGTGAGCCTTTAAAGGGATCCGGTAACTTTGTCTCAGATTCTGAAAAAAAATCCTGGATTTAGCTCATGCTGCAATGATAATTATAAACCTTTAAGTCAGTCAGGAACCCCATGACTTTTACAAGCCGATCGCCTGTCTGATTATCAAGATATTTATGATTGGAAATCGAAACCAAATTTTGCGTTTGCCAAACGGTTTTCATAACATTAGGCCTAAGTCTATTGTGGGAAACGAGTATGGTAAAAAACCGGTCACTCAAAGATTTTTACTTTGAAAAGAGAGGAACAAATAAACTTAAAGGGATCCGGTAACTTTGTCTCAGATTCTAAAACAAAATCCTGGATTTAGCTCATGCTGCAATGATAATTATAAACATTTAGGTCAGTCAGGAACCCCATGAATTTTACAAGCCGATCGCCTGTCTGATTATCAAGATATTTATGATTGGAAATCGAACCAAATTTTGCATTTGCCAAACG